>JAYJLX010052982.1:0-31698 GCA_036873525.1 Chalinula nematifera | reverse complement strand
CAATGGACACGGGAGTTATCGAAATTCCTCCTCAATTATCGAACAACTCCTCATACCACAACGAAAGCACCCCCAGCTGAACTATTGTTCAATCGGAGAGTTCGTAATAAGTTACCTCAAATCACATCCACCGAGATGAATGATCATGATAGTGACGAGATACGACTCAGAGATGAGAAGTCAAAGAGCAAGATGAAAAAGAGTGCTGATCAAGGTCAGCGTGCTCAACAGTCTCCATTGAAGGTCGGTGATACAGTTCTTATACTACAGAAGAAGAAGAACAAATTCACAACTCGATTTGACCCTCTGCCATTTAGAGTTGTAAGGAGACAAGGATCTATGATCACAGCATGTCGAAATGGAAAATATGTGACAAGAAACATCTCACATTTCAAGATAGTTCATTCATCTCTCATCCCGAAGGATAACCAGGAAGGAAATGAGAGTGAAGAGGATGTAGAAAGTGATAACGCAATAGATGAAGAGGAACACCCACAAGGTTTGGAGAGCACAAGCTCAGAAAGACATGGACGACCGATTCGTAATCGACGCCCTCCCGAACGATTTGGACGAGACGTGTATATTTATACGTAGAAGTGATTCGTCATTCAGAACAAGGGGGAGATGTGATGTAGTGACTAAACTGTATTGTTAATCTGGTTATGCTTATACTTTAAATAACTATTGATCTAATTACTGTACTAAAATAACTATTGATAATTTTTATGATTATTGGTTGGTCAGTAAAATGGTAGAACTTGGTTGCATGCTTCTCTAGTAATCTGGTTTATCTTAGACATTATTATGAAACTGTATAGTGTCTGTTAGCATGTTTCTTTTACATACATGTATGCCACTGTTGAAGATGAGTGCCTATATACATGTATATAGTCGTCGAAGCGTTTGGCAAAAGACACTATAAAACAACCGATCAGTGCATAGAGCATGCATACATGAATGGGAATTTGAGCCCTGTATTAACAGCACTATAATTTGACTGTATTTCTTTAGCCATGGCACACAACATTAATTAATCGTCAACAGAGTATTCGTAGACTCATGCATGCTATATATACATATTTCATTTGATACAAATGTGACTGACATCACACAGTTTCTTACATACCAGTAGATCTTAGCCGTCTGCACAGTCAAGCACACACGCACGTACACATCTATACACAAAACACTTCGATAAAACACATGCATGCAGCAACACGATATAGATTCTTCGAGAAGTTAAGATTATTCCCACTTAAACAACCAACGCTGAACTAAGTAAAAACTTACAAGCATGCAGTAGAATTGTATAGCAGACCATCAGTTTCATTAGACAGACTCCAGCATTTTCATACTAACAAAACTCATATCCTTTGAATTGTGGAATTATGGACATCAAGTGCCTTTAATGGAGTGTCACAGAGATTACGTGGTAACACAAAGGGTTGTAGTAGTCGGTTTGTGTGTGTGCACACACACACAATCCGACTACTACAGTCCTCTGCACGGCCACGCCTGGGTTAAAAACTGAGGTTCGTTTCACTATACAGTCTAGCAGAAGGTAAGAAACTGTTTTTCTGCAACAACAAGCCTTTGCAAGCCACTTTTAAAGGCCATAATCAAAACTATACAACTAGATAGATAGGCGTGGCTGACAAACTTGATTTTACAACATATATCAAGGGGTGTGGCCTAAAAGGTGGTGTCCAAGGTAATAATCAAAGAGTCAAAGATCTTCATAATTACAGAATAGCGGGGTTTTTTTGTGGTGAACAAATTTCGTGGTTTTAGCGATTCAAGATGGCTCAGTGACTCTGCTGAAAATGTTACTGTTATCTAACTATACAGGCTGACTACAAGCCCATCCTTTGATAAATAAACATGACCCCATGCAGCTATGAATAAGTGGCTTCAAACAATACGAATTGAAGTCAGAAAATACCCTGATTTGGGCAAACCACGAACCCGCTATATGAATTCAAATCATGGCATTATCGACATCAATATAGTATCAGTGCATGTTAATTCATCCATCACCAAGTATCCACAGTTATTATGGTAACACACATAGACAGACACACATGCACCGGCACATGGTACAACTGAACCAAACACTGAACTTAACCCTCCGCACGCCCACACTCACCAGCTTAATTCTAACCTTCCAGAGCCCAGTACATGACTAGCTCTTGTATATTATTCACGTATCCATTACTGTCTTGTGTCTCTTCAATATTCTGTATCATTCTATCAGTAGCTCTATTGAACCCTGGCACATACCCATAAACATTGGCAGGAGCCACCTGCTTACCAAGTTTGCTACGAACTTCCCGCCATTCTGGACCATCACTATATGAATATCACAATAACCTTTGTCATAAAACAAGTCCATTTGGTAAATTTAAGTACATGTGCACTAATACTTACTTAAATGCAAAAAATGTTTTTTCATTTCTCTGTTTATAAAACCATTTTAATCCCTCCTCAATTCCTCTGGCAGGATACTTACCTTCAACAGAGCGTACTGCCTCAGGTGTTACTGTATCAGTACAAACCACCATTTTAGACCCGCCTATTATGCACAGATATATATATAGTTAGCAAAAACAATGGGCTGATCGGGGACTGATGATATAGGCCATTATTCCTGAAAAACAGGGATGATATGCCATATTTTCCCTGTTTCTCATATCATCCCTGCTTTTGTTAGCTATAGAATATATATTATATGTACCATGGTTTCTCTGGAAATATGGCCAATACACTGTTAAAAAAGGGTGTTCTACGACACCCCAGGGTGTTATTTCGCATGTTTAAATATGACATCACTCCGGGGTGTTAAAATTGACAAAGGTCCAGTTTCCATGAAAACCTTTGATCTTCGGATCCGAGATTTTATCTTTATATTGTCACATGACATATGATCCTTCCTAGCATAACATCGTTTCCATGAAAACCTCTTATTTCAAAAACTGAGATCAAAGGTAACACATTTTAACCAGGTAATACATTTTAACACCCTAAGGGTGTCATATTTAAACATGCGAAATGACACCCCTTTTTAACAGTGTATACAACCCTCACCCCTCAATATCAGCCCTCAGCTTCAGCTCTGGCTGATATCTCGGGGTTCGGGTTGTATTGGCCATATTTCCCTCGAAGCCATGGTATAAAATATCATAATTAGAAAAAATATTATCATAATTGGAAAAAATGACACAATGATAAATAAACATGCCATTATAAAGAGCATACCAATGAAGCCCAACAAAGGATAGCCAACAGAGATACCAACAGTATATATAATTATGATATATAGTATAGCACGGATTCTTTAGATTCCAAGTAACCATGCACCGTATACTCTATCAAAAATAGACAGCAAATTCCCTAAAGAGTAGGAAATTGGCCTAAAAGTGCTCAGAAACATTGTACGCAGTTCAGTTCATGCATGGTTACTTCAAAGTAACCAAAGGAGCATATACCCTAAATATTGCGTCTAAGTTTCAAGCACCCGATAAGGGATAGCCGCATGCATCCCGAGTGATCTGGCTGCGAAGCAAAGCTGGTCAAATTGCCAGCTTAGATACTGCAAGGGTTAGGAACCTATTATTGGTATAATTTTCAAAGCTTATATAATTATAATTATTCACAAGCGACACATCCAGGAGCCGACCTTGCATGCTCACCAAAAAAACGAAATGAAAAAAAGCACAAAGTGACAATCATGAACAGATTTACAACAGTCAATATACATACCAGCATGCAAATACAGTGGCTGAGAACTTAGTGGCAAATGATAAAATGCCGGAATACTACGAAAACAAATGAAACATGCTATAAACAACAAATCACAATTTCAGAGCTTAAAAGGTGTGACAACTGCATGCATGCATGTGCACATGAGATTTACCACTGAAACATCAAGCATGAGCAGACGATTATGAAACTAAATCCTCTTATACTTACCAGAATTCAACCATATACCCGCGGATTTTTATCATCGAGTCCATGAAGAAGAGTCAGTGCCTGCATGCGACTACATGAGAAATGCCACCTGCCTTTAACAATTTATTCAGTGCCGGAATATAAGCACACCAAATGCTTTGTAAATTCCGTTGTGCGCAATTTGTAAATTTTGTTGCATGCATGTATCAGGGGCATAGCTACATGCATTGAGGCAATGGAGGCACTTGCCTTCTCAATTTTTTTTGGAAGTTTTAATTCATTATAGTATAGCCATAATAATATTCATACACCCCTGCACTCAGCAACTATATAGATGTGGCATTGTGGGTGTAACTGTATAATAACAATAATATCCAATTAATGACATGATATTGACATATTGTTGTGTTTGCACCTATGAATATTGTGAAAACTTTGGGTGCCGTGCAATGTGCACAACTATAGCTTTTTAACTTTTCTATATGCCTCCACCCTTTTCATCCTAGCCCCACCCCTGTGTATACATGTAACAAAGAACAATGGAATTTAATGAGATTCATTACTCAGTATACTGTAACTGAACGTGTTGCATAGAATAGAACCTGCTGGTGGTAGTCAGTCTGCTCTATTCAGTGAAACATAACTGCATGTGACAAATTGCATGCGGCAACAAATTGCGTGCAGCAACAAGTTTTAATATATTAAGAGAGATTCAAATACATGCATTTACACCGGCTGACGGTATGTTTGCATGGCAAAATGTGAGAAATGATGTGCCTGCTAGAAGCTAGTATAACGAATGCATGACACGGCAAACTGCTTTGAACTATATACATTAGCTATATGCATGCAATTGTATATAAGCCTGCCCCTCTGCATGCAAACTGAATGCAAATTATAATAGAGCAGTTGCATCCAAGGCGGTATATAGCGCCGACAATTATTGCAGCATGCATGATGAGTTTTGTGACAACTCCACGTTGGCTTCAGTACGAAAAAAAAAATTGTCGGCTCAACATTGCAAAACAGTATATAGCGCAATCAACTTTGCAATGCTATTCATTCTAGCTCTAAGCGCAATAGCTCATGCAGTCCTTCATGCCAGCTATATATGCCATGCAAGTAAGATAGGCCAACAGGCCGAGCAATTTAAACTCCCTGCATGCACCTTGAAGTCAAGGATCCAGATTGATCTCCAGTGCACCGCTTGCATGCAGAGAAGCTGAACCACAGTTTGCCGTGAACTCAAAAATGTCATGCGTACAGCAGTTTTGTTGCCACCCAAAAACAACTTTTATGCGAAGTATCTGTTTCTGCCACCGTGGCATGGCATCCTGGTTGTCCGCCAGAACTACATGACCAATTAAACAGTCTGATTTTGCGGTCAAGATTGCTCATCAGTGAGTGTACAAGGGCGCACTGAGAAGTTAGCAAATCCGTGCACGGGTTTTTTACTGATGGTTTTTTTCACAGTTTTGCTTTTCACTGATTTCTGTTTTTTGTTTTTTCATGCAGTATACTGAATTAGATCCGTCATAGACGCTCCTATATTATAGAGTCATTATAGATAATATACCCGTAGACGGGTATCATTGTTACATGACTGATCTATGCTAGAAGAGTCCTAATATACACAGCTACATAGCCTGTTATGCTGCATGCGGCATGCCGGCATGCAGCACTGACGTGACAATGGCCGCACTGAACACTGACTGAGCAAGCAGACGAGAAACACTACAGACTAGCCTACCCTGCCATTACATACATACCTGGTATTAAAACCCTGATAATTGGGCTGTCCACTTCCTCAAACATTTTCTTGAATTCTACATTGAAACCTTTTCGCAGTAACCTCAACGAGTGGCCCAGAAATGGTAGACTACCTTTCGGGGAATACGGAATGGAAGCGAAAGGTTTTGTCGTTGAACAGCTCCTACTCCATAACTTGGAGAGTGGAGATAAACCTTTAATGACAGAATAGCGGAATGCACGATAATGCATATTTCGACGACTGTGGCCTATAGTTTGCTGCCCGTTCATATATCTAGCGGCGCCGACAGTAGACTCACGCACTCAGTACCCAATAATGCTGTTCATTGTTCTTTGAACAATAGCATCGTCGATCGATGTCGGCCATAGATCTAAGCTGGATTTGGCTTCAACACCCAATTCTATGTCACGGGTAACTACCCGTTACAAAAAAAATCACTCCAACACTGATGGATATTAGCCCATCCATCATGGTCATAGACGCCTAAATCATCTTGCTACTAATTAATTAACTTAGTTATTAATTGCAATGAAAAATAATTAAAATGGCTATTTGCCTATTGGATCTACTTTACACACAGGAGATGTACCTGACCTCTCTCCCGAAGAATCCGAAGGTGTAGCGAACGAGCAGGGCTAAGCCGTGACGATTCAGGAAGGCCACATCAGTCATGCAATTATGCAGCGGAATGATATTCAGGTATGTATGGTATGGCATAATGGTAGCATGAGCGGGACAAAGCGGGCTCTGTCACAGGGGCTCTGTGATGCCCGAGGTGATGCATGTATGACAGGCCCATCAGCTTGTAATCTAGTCTGGCTGGCCACACCCTTCGCATAGAGTGGAAGGGCCTGGTGTAAAGCCAACATAGCGTTCATTCTGTACTGTAGAAAATTTTCAGCCCAATCAGATTCGATCCATGTGACTGAGCCGACGTCAAGCAATCATAGGCTCATTATCACGTGTCATTGGTAAAGAAAAAGTGCACGTGTGTGTAGGTATGTAATCAAATATACACGCATGAAATGAATATGTAATAAATCATTTTTCATGCCTACGTTTCCTGTCTAATTGCATTCCATCAGTACGAGTGGTATGTTGGCTTTAGACTGGACCCTTCCACTCTGCAAAGGATCTGTCCAGCCAGACTACGTGTGATCATGATCAGTGCTATATATATATATAGTCTGCTGTATAGAATCCTAAACGCAACACTGTATGTACGGCCTAGGATTTGCCTCCTTTTGGTTGACGCACAACAATACTACAATCATTATGTTGAGTGACTCCTTAGTATACCCACCTGAGTGAGTGTGGTGGATAACACAGAATCAATTCATGACAGTGTACCGTACCACTGACACACTGAGCAGTGCATGTTTATGTTCACTGTACATTGCACATGGCATTAGTAATTTCATCATGATAAAGCATCGAGCATAATCTCAGTGTAAAAGGGTTATTAACTAAATGTCGAAATCTTCAAGTGTACGTGAGTCATGTGAGTGTAGAAGAATGCAATTTAAAGTTCACATTAAAAAAGTTTAATTGCATGCGTCCCGGCTATATACCTCCTCTAGCTGGATCAGTTACATGAGCTGGTGTTGATATACTGGACCCTTCTGCAGGAGTATAGGAGGATCGAGTTGGCTATATGTGAGACTATAATACTGTATAGCCGGAAAAATTTGCGGCAAAAAATTATGCGAATTCACCTAAAATTTACAATTTGTGGATTTTAATTTTGCTAATTAGCTTTGCACTTGCACACACGTGCACGTTCGTTACGCGTTTTTAGGAAATTAAATTGTGCGTTTTCCCATCTATTCGCAAATCGCAAAATTAAATTCCTCGCAAATATTTCCGGCTATGTACGGTATATATCTAGCAATGAATATATCTTGCTTGCATGTATAGGGTATAAGAATGTATGGACAGAGTAGGGCCGGCATGCAAACGCAATGCCTTCAAAAACAGTTCTTAATTGCAAACTGAAGATTTGTAAACGAAGTATATACGCATGCGTGCACATGTGTGCATGCATAATGTTTTACAATAGAATGCTTCTTACCTTATTATGATTTCGTGTTGCTTGCTCCCTGGTTGTTCAGTAAATTGTGCAAGTATCACTATATTGCTTGCATGAGGGTCTACTCGCTCTATACATTCACCCAACAAGTAGGGGTGTGATATTCATTACCAGATATGCCCTTATGCAAATTATTTTGTACTTATGTGCAATATTGAGGTTGTAGAATCCCTTTTACTAGCTAGGTGGTTGCTAAGTTTATAGCCCATGCAAATGCTTGATCAGTTTATTACACTTTAGAAATGAATTCATCCCTGCCGTGCCGGGTTTCGTTAGCCAAACTCTTTATTCGCAAAGAAGGGTCTGGTTTCACATGTTCGAAAGCTTTTACTTGATGGCCAATGATTTCAGTGCTAAGTCAGTCCTGATCAGATTGCAGCAGACGTAAAACACATATTGCCAAATAAGATGGAGACTTTGAAAGAGTTTATGTGCCACCATTTTATTGGGGACATGCAATACAGAAAACTGCAAAGTGACACCACATAGTGCATTACTTTTTTTGTATGGTAAAAATATCACATAATTGGAGGTGGGAAATCAACAATTAAATGCTTGAAGTTGATTCATAATTAATTAACATTTATTATGATTCATGCATTATCATATGATACACCCTACGCTCTTTTGTCGCAGCGAGTTGTATTGCACGTCCTCAGACTATTCTTTAATTGGAATCTGATGGTTCACAAAATGGCATTTTACCAAGATGTTACATAATTAAAATAAAAGGATTCAAAATGGTATAAGCTTTTGCGTATTCGAAACTGAATTCAAAGCCCAGAATAGACTCTACACTATATAATTGGTAGATAAATGTACATGTAGCTATACTATTGTAGCTATATTATGACATATGATTTGTAATGTCAAATGCTTCGAGCATAAAGCAAGTGTTACCTATATAACATCCAATATTATTACCCATTATATAGTGCTTGATTGAGAGGGGTGGGAGAATGGGCGGGCGGTGGAAACTAGGATTTTTCTACCCACCCCACCCCACCGTACTATTCATGCGCATGCACATTGTCACACCATTAATATATCACTAATACATATGTAGAATCCAGCACAGTTCAATGTTTCCCCACCCCACCCCACCCCTCCCCCCACAAGAAAAATATTCGTATGAAAGCCTGGTACCAGTACAGCAAAAGTTCTATTATCAATGTGATTCCAGTGATATTGTGTATGTACATTAGGTACTACGTATGTCATCACTAATGATCCAATGGGAGCCAAGAATATTCACTCAGCTGAAGGACAGTATCCAAGGAGAACCAGAGAGGAGAATGTTCAATTGGCTTTAAACAACAAAAAGCAGAAGCTCCTTTTGTATTTCCGCAGTATATGTTAGTAATTTTTGTACATAATGAGTGTTATGATAAGTTTTTCGTATCAATTATCATGTTAACAGAACTGGTCCACAATGGAGGGAATCTCGAAGTCAGGTAGCGCCTGCCAATGTTTATGGGTACATTCCAGGGTTCAACAGGGCTACAGACAGGTTAATCAGAAACATGAAGGAGATGCAGGACAGTAATGGATATATAAGGGGAATGCAAGATCTGATCGCATACTGGATTATGGAAGGTATTGTTTTATCACTGCGGCTATATAATAGTATAAATTAATATACCTACTAACACTTAATTACAATATTTAGCTGGTATGTGGTTTAGCCTGGGTGAGGCTGAGTTGGATACTGCTAAATGTCCTGAAGATCAAGCTGAGATAAAACGTTTGAAGCAAGCACTGGAAAAAACCCTCACAGCAGTCACTAAGTTGCAATATGGGCTTCCGTTACACAAGATATATGCGACAGGACCCTATAAAGATGTTCAAAATGACTTCAATATAACTTATGAGGTTGGATCGAAACATGCTGACCGACACATGGAGCGTATTATGGCCAGTGTAGCTGAGGAGGCTGAGAAAAGTTATGGGCAGAGCCTATAGAGCAATGGCTGCATGATCGTAGGAAAGATGAGCAAGAAAGAAGCCATTCGTAATGCTTCTTTAATGTTAGCAGCATGCAGGATTATAGATGTAATTAGTGTACATTTAAGTGCTATGATATAAATTTATCATTGACACTCTCCTTTAAAGACAGCTGCTGTGACTGGGTTCATGCTACACGAGCTATCCAAGCACCAACATGCGCAAGTCCAGGATATAAATTATATGATCAGGTGACTGGTGTTCTTGGTAAAGATGGAGAACCCGACACTGACACCTTACAGAAGATACCTTACCTCATGAATATTGTTAAAGAGTCTCACAGGTACATAATTGCTATGATATTTCAAACCTCTGTAATTTTTGGGCATGCAGGGTATTTAATCACCGCATAGTTTGATGACCAGATATATCGGCTATACGATATAACAATTATTGTTTTTTATAGGATTTTATTCAGTTATTCCAGCTCATGCTAGAAATATTCCAAAGGATGCTATGATAGATGGTTACAATATGCCAGCTGGGGTTAGTTGCTACAGCAGTGGCGTAGCTATATATATATATAACAATTAAGGGCCCTGCCCGGATATTAGCTATCAAGAATTTTTATTGATGGAATTTACAGCGCAATGGAGACTTTAGCAGATTTTATAATTATCGTGTTTCAGGATTATTGCAAGAGAATTTCTACTGCAAAGAATTGGGGCAGTTTATAGTTTAATTTCTCTCTCTGCTAACTTGCCCAATCCAGCCCAGACATCCTCCATTCAAAAAAAAATTGACCATACCTACTGTAATTTGCTTTATGTTTACATGCATGCAGTGCGCAAGCCTATGGCCTGGGTATCATGTTAGGTTTAGCTACGCCACTGGTATGGTTTGTGCCACAATACACAACTGCATTAATCACCTAACCTGCCAGAGCATGTGTGCAAGTGCTCATTGCCAGTATATAACAGTTCTGAATTTCGTTTTGTCTATACAGACTGCATGTTGTCATGTACAATATGTTTGCATTTGGTAAGGACTCTAATCTATTCAATGAGCCTGATAAGGTTAATCCGGATCATTAGTCTATTGATGATATCAGTCCTTAGACTACTACACCGTTTGGAGTGGGACCACGGAGTTGCTGGGGTATGGTTAATAATATGAATCTAGTTGTAATAATTATGGTAATGGCTCTTTATATAGGACGAAGATTTAAAGATTTTAAAGAAAGAATTAAAGATTCTTCTTATTAAGGTGTGTATGCTTTTTATCATAATATTAATAGTGATCGTATGTACATGTATTAAACTGAAAGTGTGTAAGTACTAATCAGTTTTTAGTTTAATTGCTCAATTGTTTTTATATTATTACTTAGTTGTCACAAAACTTTATCATGGAGTCAGGTCATGGCGAGGGTTATCAAATGCCATTTGATGGTGGAACCGTTCTTTGTCCTTCTATTCCAATGTATAAAATTTATTCCTCGCTGATTCATTATCATTGATTTTATTATAATTAATGGATTCTTTAAAGGCTTTTTTTAAAAGTATATTATAATGCCATTTTTCATTATCCGACAATTATTCATATTCTGCTTTTTTATAATTTCTTAATTACTGATAGAATTATATTCACTAGCTGCTGAGATTAATTGATGAATAATTATGAAGTTAATGCATGTGCCGGCAGTATTATTCTACAGTTGTATCATCATCGTTCAGTTTTTTCCACTATATATTATATATAGGTCTAGCTCTTCCACTGTACTGATAATATATAATTCAGTGATGTAACTATATACGTTTATTAGTTCTCATTATACATGTATATTATTATGTAGGCTAATTGGACTAAAACCATCATTGATTAAAAATACATCAATATAATTAGAATAATACACAATTGTAATGGAGCAATCAAATTGCGTAATTTGAGTTCATTATTTTTTTTAAGAAACTCCCCGAACCACTTAGAAAACTCCCTGGGAATTATTATATTCTAAAGCCGATACTGCTTACTTCAGTTTCTATGTACCTAATGTATATAGAATCCCTCAGGAACCATAAAAACCTCGCGCTTTGTGCTCGGTTACTATATATATACTGTTCCCTCAGGATTCTATAGGTACATAGAATTAACCTCGTAAACAGTATCTAACCTATATATAATTATAAAATACAAAAAAATTATCTGCAAAAATTAATAAGTATACAGTAAAGCTTGTAAGGTTGAATCTATGATCGCTTTATAAACTTCACTCTCAATGGATTAGCTGGTCGAAGGAAACCATGGTCAACAAATGGTATTGGAGTACCAGCAGGATCATCACACTCCATTATGAAATATTGAGATAACTATTATGCAATAAAAGAATAATAATAATATAATATAATAAACCCATTGCTTTCACCATGAATAATATTATTACTTTTCATTAAGTTCATGGAAAATATGATACCCACCCATGCACTACCATGCAGGCCATTTCATTGAGCAAAATGTACATGAACACAAACAAGTGGGAAAAGAGCAAAAAAAAAAGTTTGCTGTCAGATAAGCTATAGTTGGTTTTTGTTTTATAAGCTACATATTACCTTATGGCCTCAGAGCATCTGCATGCTTGATGTACATGTACTTCTAAAATGAAGCAATTATTGCTTAATTCCATTTCTCCTATACTCTTTTTCCACACAAATTTGCCCTACAACAATGGTGGTACGTGGGCAGATACTGTATAATTACAACAAAACAATACTTTACATAAAAGAATGGCTGGAAAGGGGTCTATTTGTTACAAAGGTAGACTAAACCGCATAGATATGCTATGGCTACAATACCTTTGTAAGGAGAACTTTCATTTCGATCTCAGCAAATCTTCTGCCTATATATTCAGTATAGAAAGTATTTACAGTTCACATACATTCGTATTCATATAAACACATAAAAAGGCCAAGGATTGTTACTGATACACCATGTTGGCTCATGCATGGTTGCCATACTTAAGAAGACGTAGTAAAAAAGGCTTCGGTATACAGTGCACTGATACATCATGGCCAATGGTTTCTTTGAAGAACCACCATATTGTATGTATATAGGAATCAAGGCCGCTTTGAAGCGAGAGTTAAATCAATTAACTTCCACTCAATCTGCTTCATTAGCATGCTAAAAGCTTTCAGCATCCTAGCTGAAAAGCTGCTGGCTTCTATAAACACTATAGGTGTTCAAACCTATTGATAGTTTATGGGTTCTAAACTTTATAGAAGTTTTTGCACATATATGTACATTACGTTTATGACCCAAAGTCAAAATTAGCAAGCACAAATGATCGACGTTGATGCTTGAACAGGTTTCAGTTTTAATATAATGTCAACATAATTATTTACATTGACTTTCAATAGCAACACAGTATAAACGCTATATACTGTAAATTCGCTTTGTATGTAGCATTAACCCTTTAACGACCGTAGACATCTATAGAGATCGGAAACTCCACCCACAACACTTGAGTCCATAACTAACTTGAAAAAGCACATAAAAGCCTGTCTTTTTGCATTTGCAAAAAGTGAAAGTTCATAAAAAAAAGTGACCACTTTTGGGGCCGCCGCTCCTACACAACTGTGGGTATCTAAGGGGGGGCTGGCCCCCCCTTAGGCGGGGTTTGAAGGGGCGCAGCTCCTCGCCACTTTTGGGATTTTTGAGCAATCTGAGCGCCTATGGGAACCACTGATGGGTATAATTCTAAGTGGTTGGGCAGACCATCAGGTGTGGCTGGTATGGAGGGCGGGGCTGAAAATGGTGGAAGCTGGTGGAAAAAAGGCGGTTACGCCAAGCACCTGGTCACCCCGTTTCCATGACAATAGCGGTAGTGCACAGTTTCTGTCACAGATTGAAAGTACTGGACACGCTAATCATACCTGAGTTTGGTTGCAGTCAGTCTCACTGTACGGTTGGCATTGACGTTATAATAATACTGAGTCAGCAAGACTTTATAGGCAAAGAATTAATTTGGTTGCTAAAGGGTTAATAGGCTTGTGATGTGATACAAACGAGTTAGAACACGACTTTACTCATGCATGGTTATCTGATATACACAAAAAGCGATAATCATAATCCCTCACACTCCACCCTTCTCCACCCTTGTGACTGCTATCATACTCGTGTATCTGATATACCGCATGTATAGTGATCATGTCCCAACTATATACATACCCCAGCAACTCCGTGGGCCCATTCCGAATGGTACACTAGCGTAAGGACAAATGTCATCAGTAGACCAACGATCAGGATTAAACTGATGCGGCTCTTTGAATATTTTCTCATTCTTTCCAGAGGACAACAGACTGTACAGTACTGCAGTCTATATAACAATGAAGGGATAATCACTTCATTGATAGACATGTATAATATATACTGTATATACGTACCCCAGCTGGAATTGAATATCCATTTATAGTTGTATCCTCTGGTACCTTCCTTGAGATCAGTACAGTAACTGGGTTTACTCTAAGGAATGAATCGGGATTGAATATACACATGGCATGAGGCTCCAGTACCGACCTTTGAGATTCTTTAATGATATTCATGAGGTAAGGCATCTTCTGTAATGAATCAGTGTCAGGTTCTCCATCTTTACCAAGAACACCAGTCACCTGATCATATAACTTATCCTGGACTTGTTGGTGTTTAGATAGTTCATATAACATAAAAGATACCACATTACTTGTCTATTGAATTAAGAGATAAAATAATCACTAAGACTTTAATGGTATTAAAAAAAAATTGTTGGGTGGCCACTTGATAGTACCTAGCAGTGACTATTTTCACAGACACTTCCAGATCGTGAACAAGTTTTTTCTTTCAAATGCTTAACCCTTTAGCAACCGAATTAATTCTTTGCCTGTAAGGTCTTGCTAACTCAGCATTATTATAACGTCAATGCCGACCGTACGGTGAGACTGACTGCAACTAAACTCGGGTGTGATTATTAGCGTGTCCAGTACTTTCAATCAGTGACCGAAACTGTGCACTATCGCTGCTGTCATGGAAACAGGGTGACCAGATGCTTCGCAGCGTAACCGCCAATTCCCCACAGGCTTCTGCCATTTTCAGCCCCGCCCCCATACCAGCCACACCCGATGGTCTGCCTAACCACTCAGAATTGTACCCATGGCTCCTGTAGGTGCTCAGATTGCGTCTCAGGCCATCTTTCAAACTCAAAAATTCCAAAAAGTGGCGAGGGGCTGTGCCCCTTCGAACCCCGCCTAAGCAGAGCCAGAGGCAGATATGTTTAGGTGGTACGGCTAACCCTTCGGGTCAGGGGAAGGCAAAAATTGGATGCACTCTGCATGAGTGCATTTTTAACATGATAAACTTATTGGAAATGCATGAGTATATATATATATATATAATGTATATCAATACTCCACTTGTGCACACGTGGGTTAAATTGAGGGGTGTGTTTAATGTGCGTTTATTAGAAAATCGAGTGTGCAAGATGCAAACTCAGTTGTAGCTTTTCTGTCACTGAGTGCATGACAGAAGTTCAATCAACATGGAATGGATTATAAACTTCTTATTTTAAATTTGTAAGCTTGTGACTAGTCCCAAAAACTGATACGGCCATAGCCGTACCAGCCATAGCATTGCCGCCGGCCCTGCTAAGGGAGGGCCAGCCCCCCCTTAGAAACCCCTCAAGTGCACGGTTGTGTGCATGGGGGTGGCGGCCACAAAAGTCGTCACTTTTTTTATGAACTTTCACTTTTTGCAAATGCAAAAAGTCAGGCTCTTATGCCTTTGCTACTTAGTAATGGACTCAAGTGTTGTGGGCGGAGTTTCTGACATCTATAGACGTCTATGGTCATTAAAGGGTTAATACATATCTAAATAATTATGTTGTCATACTATAATACAGTACGTTGTATCAGTATTAGTATAATAATTATATTTCGCTTTTGTAATATAAAGTCCATTCACATTGAGTTAGGATTTGTTTATTGAATATTCAAAAATTTATTAATTACACACAAACACCCTTATTAGACTAACAATTAAGCAAATCCTCAACTGAAACTGTAACTTGTGATACCTTTTAAACATTGTGGTATACTACATGATGTATGAGTTGCATGAGAGCTATTAAACTCTCACAGTTTAACTAACTGTATCAAGTCCTGCAGCCATCATTCTACACGCATTACGGATTGCCTCATCTTTAGTCTGCTTCCCTTCTATCAGCCACTGCTCCAATAAACTCTGACCACTGTATTTCTCCCCTTTACTAGAACTATCCAAGATACGTTCTATGTGTTCCTCAGCGTATTGTCCAGCAACACTGTGCATTTGGTCCACAGCTTTGTTAACCTTCCTCAGAGTCAAAGCAGGCAATAACTTGTAGAATGGCATCATGTACGATATCTTTGACGTGAATGAAACAATTTCTTTTACTGAGTCTTCTAACACTAAAGCCTGTGAATTATCTCCACTTTTAGCATCCAATTCAATACCAAAACTGAACCAAGCACCAACTATATTGAAAAAAGTATATCTTGAAAAAAAATGATGTTCGTACATACTCAAAAGTGTGAATGTGCCACGTTTATATATTTAATGGCTATACATTATACATACTCAAGCATACACTGAATGTAGAAATTAATGTTAAAGCAAAAAGTTATTCTTGATCAATACAAAACTTATTGCCACATGCAGGTATGCAAACATGTTTTCTCCTTATACACATTTCCAACAAAGTTTAATTAAATATAGACAATCTATATTCTGCAATGATTATAAACAATCACTATCAGCTGACCTTCCAAACTCCAGTACATGACTAGCTCTTGTATATTATCCACGTATCCATTACTGTCTTGTCTCTCTTCAATATTCCGTATCATTCTATCAGTAGCTCTATTGAACCCCGGCACATACCCATAAACATTGGCAGCAAGCTGTTTACCAAACTTGCTACGACCTTTTCGCCATTCTGGGCCTTCCCTATACAGAAATGATAAACAAAACTTACATTACAACTACAACGAACAGTGATAATCTTATAGTCTTAGCCAGAGCCTTCCCTTTAACATAGCAAGCATGCATGCAAGGTTCTGGAACATGTAAAACAGTACAATAGAGAAAACGGGCTTCTGGGCATCTACACAAGGCCGTAAACCATTTTGTATAGTGAATGTTATTCAAACTGAAGCTATTTCTATAGACTTCAAGTTTGCTGCTGTGCCGTGCCGGTCGGAAATTCCGTGGTGTTTTAGTAAGTTCTACTCCGATATGGTCAACAATGTGCAACATACCATACAATTAAAGTACTAAAAAACTTTGAGCACGCACTTGTAACTGCCCCAAAGTCAAATTTGACATTCCGGCTTTAATATTATGTGTGACAATATGGTGAAGTAAATCAAAATATAGCTATGTTTTATATTCATCCATTACATGCTGTGTCAATCGGACTGAAAATTGTTTTTAAACTCAAACTTTGAGCACCTGCATGTAACCCAATAATAACAGTCTTCCTGAATTCCAAAGTTAGTTTACCTGTTCGACGTATTCTATTTCAGCCGAAATGGTTGGCGTATTCTTGTTCATGGCTTTAAACGAGCTCCACTCGAAAAATACATGTTTATACACCCACCTTCGTTCTTTGTGGAAATTAACAGAAATTATTCTTAACTAGTGCACTAAAGCCTGGTGCCAACCCTCACCACACTATATGCAATAATCACAAACCATATGATACACAGATCCATGCAGTTCAATGATTCTAGACCATTAATTGACTAAAATAACTTTGTATTATAAAACATTTTGTGCACTTGAGAAACTTCTGGTGTAGACTCTATTAAAAATTTACAGTATAGACTAGTTATAGTTAATTAATATTATGGGGGGTGACGATGAATAATGGAGGAAGACCGCCAGCTTTAAACAAAGAAACCAAACAAACTGATCTTTCGTAAAACAGCTTTCGAGGTACGCAAGCCTACTTCTAACACCAAGATACAGTAATTAACAGATCAAGTTTTAGAACAATTCAAACAAGCACATGTCTGAACCGCTCAAGGACAAAATCGTGTGCTCACTTGTGACATCTAAAGCTAACGAACGAAAAGCTATATCTCCACTAATAAACTATTTCATTGTCATGTTTCTTACATACTCTATATGGTATGATGGTATAGTGAAAAGCTTACCAAACTTTCAGAAGCTAAAATATGTATTTCACTGAATAACTCGCAAACGATCCAGATGCTGAAAAACGGACAAGAAACAGCTTGCGCATTGATGATGGTAGCCTTCCTTCTGAGAAAGTTTGAAGAGATTTGGCTGCTTGGTCATGGCAGAACAAATCGTTCAAAGTGAAAAAGTTTTGCTAACTGACTAACAAATAATTGACTAATATATCCTCCCACACACAGTGTGCATAGTGAGGGTAATAAGTCTAAGGAACAGCACGTAAAATATACAAAGTTTTCAATCCTGTTTACGTAGTCTATATATAGTATCTATGGTACAACTGATCGATTGATCATTGTTGAAGGGAGCGGAGACCAACTGAATTAATAACAAAAGAGCGCTTACAAAAAAAACATGCACTTATGTTGTATAATAATTAATTATATATGAAAGTGCATTAGCAACTTTTATAGTAGGAATGTGCCTGGTTTTTTTTTGGGGTTTAAGGGGGCTTGTTTTGACAGCTCCAAAACTACCATAAAGGAAGCTCAAATGCAAAATCTGACTTGACAAATTTGAAGAGCTCCAAAAACTAGTCTAGAATGCATATTTACAACCTGCAAACCATTCCCTATTACAGATTCCCAAAGCCTTGAAAAATGCCTAATTTATCATCTTTCTTCTTCATCTGAGGCTCTTTCACAAACCTAGCACTTCTTTTAAAAGTACTAAAATTTATGAAGCACACACCATAAAAAAGCGCCAAAATCCGGGAGAATGCCTTTTGATAGTCTTGTACAAAAATATAGTAGCCTAGCCCATAAACGAATTGCACTAAACACAGTAAAGTTCCCAAGAATCTTCAATCTGCCATTTTAAATAAAGAGGTATAGTGTGATGGTTTCCATTAAATAAGTAATTAAAAACGAGGGATAAAAATTTTCTACAACAAAAAAGCAAAAAGTAGGAATGAGAGGAGCATATAACCCCCAATAAAAGTAATGCGGAAACGAGCGGGCTGGTTGTTTCAGGAGCCGGAAAGACGGTAACATATCATTGACTATTATACTATCCTACTGTGAATTGCAAACTATTTTTGCAATTAATGCACAGTATATATGATAGCAGTCAATGTTATATCGTCTTTCTGGCTCCATCAAACCAGCCCCGCTTGTTTCATTATACTTTTGCTGGGGGTTTGTGCTCCTCTCATTCCTACTTTTGCTTTTTTTTTTTTTTGAAGAAAATTTTTATCCCTATAGCTCTTTGTACTTAACAAACAGCTTTCAGTTATGGTCTACTTACTCAAATATAAAACTTGTTTCCTCATTTCGCTGCTTAAAAAACCATTTCAATGCTGGTTCTATTCCTCTGGCAGGATATTGACCTTCCACAGAGGGCATTGCCTTTGCAACAGATGAATCATTGAAAGCCACCATTTTAGACCCTACTGCAATGAAATATATTCCACACTTATGTTTTTTGGGGTTATTGCCCTAGCCCGAGGGCAAGCTGGGGCAGTATAACCATGCATGCAAACAGCTAGGGGTGGTATATCATTTATTCCACGTGTTGCCATTCTTCAAACTCCAGTTATTGTGATTTTACTTCAATGTTTTACATCTGCTTTCTGATTCCAAGTTTTTAATGTGTTCATAGTTTGTTTAGCCATTGTGAGTGCCAAAAAGTATATGAAACATCAAACGAAGTATATGAGATATATACCCCAGCATTTTGCTTTGAAGAATGGCTTCATCGAGGTATAAATATAAATAATATAATTATATAAAATCTGCTAGCCACACCTTTTCATACAATTAAGGAAGGGTGTACATGCACACACACAGCATACTCTATACAACTTAACTTTGGCTGTATCACCGACCAGATACTGCTGATAAGCCACTGAATCAGAGGTATACACTGCCGGCACATGCACATGCATATTTTAGTCATAACAGAGGACAAGACTGACTCCACCATGTGCAACAAACACTGACAACACATCCTTGTATTACAAATTGTCCCCTAAGGCTAATTAGCTGTGCCCATCAGCTCATTGGAAGAAAAGTGTGGCCCAGTAACACTATGCATGCAGACTACAGATCAGTTGGCTGACATTACCAGGTGTTAGAACCCTGATGATTGGGCTGTCCACTTCATCAAACATCTTCTTCACCTCCACACTAAGACCATTTCGTATCCTCAAAAAATGCCCCAGAAATGGTAGAGCACCTAGGGGAGAATAGGGAATGGCAGAAAAAGGTTTTGTCCGCGCCGTAGAACAACTCCTACTCCATAACTCAGAGAGTGGGGAGAAGCCTTTAGTGACTGCAGCATAGAACGTACGACGATACATATTGAGTCAAGCTACATCAAGAGCAAGGCTAAAAGATCGAAAGTTATAGGTCTAGAGTCTACATGCAAGTTAGCTGACTATTGTCTATTGTCATAGATAATATACCCGTAAACGCGTTGGAAACTGCAGCCTGTTAGCACCTTTCTATGGCAAGCCATCCCTTTCACACATTCACTCCGCGTGTGTTGTCAGCCAATCGCCCGTATGGCGATATGGCAAGCTAGCCATCGATCGGTATCAAAACTCGACGTCACCACTCACCAGACGCCGACGTGAGGCTTTACAAAGTATTTTACTGACTCGAATGTCTTTGCTTATCACACCATGGCAGGCTGTATGATGCAAGGATGGAGTCGGTATGAAGTGTGAAAATGTGAGTCGTAAAAATGTGTCACTGTCTTTAGTCAAAGGTGGTGTTTAATAGTGAGAATTACTTGAAGCAAGTAGTTCCGTGACATTGTACACTGTAGTACCACCATACTTAATTCAGTAATTGAGGGTAGGGGATGGGGCTAAGGTTGGCCGTTAGAATCAATAATGTAGATCTGCACACAGCAAAATTGTCAGACATCCTTGTGCTTTAAGGTGTTTTACAGGCCTAGATAGCTGGGATTCATCATAACTAAACTTCCTACAACAGTGTTTCATCGTTATTAGTGGGCGTGGCTTATTAGCAACATGTTACCTTAGATAATACATAATTCTCAGTTAAAGCCAAGCTGTCTATATAGCTAAATATTGAATGCTATTACAAATACTGTCTGTTAGAATGATATCCATTACTAATATTGAATGCTATTATAAATACTAAGCATAAGCATATGGTATATAGTTTATATGTCAATTGACTCAGACTAAGAGCAACTAGAATATGTTTTGTTTAAGAAGCACTTGATAATTTAAGAAATACTGAGGCTAGAGTATACTTTACATTACTAAACTTCTTATAAACTATTTCACTGATTGATGTACTAAAAATTTATAGCCCAACGTTTTGCGGGCAGCTGTATACTCATCTTCGTCCCTGGCACAAGTAATGGATATCATTCTAACAGACAGTATTTATTATTAGCATTCAATATTTAGTTGTATAGGCAGCTTGCATGGCTTTAACTGTGACATAATAGAATTATGTATTACCTAAGAAAAAAAGTCATGTGACAAGCGAGTCATCGTTCGCGGATATATAAGTTAAGAAGAACACTTAGAACAGTCAGAGCCTCAGAGGAGAGCAGTCGATTAGTATGGAAGCAAGAGATACAGTAGATGCTATTGCCAGGAGTAAAGGATTTCAGTTAAAAGATGAGCAGAGGAAGGTTATACTTAGCTTTATGGAGGGTAATGATGTTTTCGTTAGTCTTCCAACGGGTTTTGGGAAGAGCCTGTGTTACTTCTTGTTACCGTTGATATATAATTCCATCCAAAAAGTGAAAAACTCAACGATAGTGGTGATATCCCCCCTCATAAGTTTAATGGAAGACCAGGTAGACACTTGTAAAAGGCTATTGTATATAAGTCATAACATGTATTATGCATTATACAGTTACATATGAAATATGATATTTATCTGTGTTTATAGAGTATCGGAGAATATGTTGATTGTAGATCAGGTATGCCGTGCCATCTCCATCCCACTAGTGCCTTATATGGAATGGGCTTCACCCCTGATTACATCATCTATCACGAACTGGTCATGACAACAAAGGTACGTACATAATATGGGTGGTAAATATATTATGTACTGTATACCATGTGGTACAGTATACTGCATTGTATATGGCCCACTACGAACATTTTTAGTAAACAGTGATAACTATACCAGCAATGATATAATACTAAAAATCTTAAGAATATATGTTTGTGGGTGGATGTGGAGGGCATTGAAGGAGTACCATACAGTTGTGATATAATGCTGAAAATATTCCTAGTGAATGTGGTTTTGCAAGAAATCTTTAGCTTGCTCTAGCTTCACTGTGGATTACAAATACATGTATTTAGAAATAACTATCAAGGCTGTGAAAGAGCCAGCAATCACTAAACCTGGTGTCGTTTTCTTTTTTCCTCAAAACAAATAAATGACTTCGTTTTGCCTCGACAAAACTTTTTTTGTGACACTTTATTCTCCCATTTGGGCAGGTATGGCTATCAAACAGGGTTCAAACAGTAACTATAGTATAACCTTGCTGAGGGGGCTACTTCGAGAAATTTCAGTTATTATTTATAGTGTGGCAATGAGTGATATCAAAATGTGTTCTTGACGCGTCGTTGCATGAAGAAATACTTGATCTTCTTACTTTAATTTTAAAGCGGTATTACCAAGATATCTCAACGTAGCCCCCTCAGGAATACTTCTAAAAGGCTTTTCATGGCTGACTGTATTCCTGAAGTTCTTTTCTTCAACATAAATTGCCGTAAAAAAAAATTATTGTCTACTGCACCATATTTGCCATTGTTAAGGTATTAGTGTCGGAATGTGAACGAAAAGTTAGCAATTTTAATAAGTATATTTTTGCCGACCACGTTAATGGTGGATGGACAGGGATACCAATGATAATTGGGGTGAGCCTGAGCGAGCCCCACACTAGTCGAAAGCGTACGTAGGTAGGTACGTCCGTGGGTTGACCAAATTACGGAAAAATTCTGTTTATACTTAGTAAATTCACAAAAACACGTGTTATCAGATTACGCCCACCTGAGCACGTTTTTGTGATTCAAGCTGGAATTGAAGCAGCTTTTTTGCAGATTTTGATCCATCATTTACACAGCTGTGCTTGCTATCACTAGAGAATCTTGATTATACGGTCTTGATTAATATACAACAAGTTTTCCAACTCCAAGAGTCATAATTATCCATAAAACGGTCAGTCACAAGTACATGATCAGTACTATGATAAGTGTAGCATCAAGAATTGAGCTTCCTCAGCGAATTTATCTGTGTATGCTACAGTCCTTCATATAAGCTTTCTACTAACATCTGTGCTACCTGGCAAGCTGCTTTTAATTTTTTTGCATGCAATGAACATCATTGATGCATTTTTTTTTTTTAGCTTTTTAAAAGTGCTAGATCTACGCATATATAAGAGCATAACTAAGTCGACTATATACTTCGCGAAGGCTCGCCCCATTATTGTTTTACAATCGTCTAGTGATATAATACTAATGACTGGCGGCCAGGGAAAGGGTGTACCATGCAGTAAATGATATAATATTGAAAATGTTTATAGGAGTACATGTAGTGTGTCACTGCTGTGGATGGATATTGGTTGGCTGAATTGGGTCCAGTATTCTTCAGTGTTAAGGACTCGACCCTTTCAAGAGCTGTGAGTTAATGTTGCCGGTATAGACAGGTATTGTTCAACACTATTTTCTGTCATTAGGAGAGAAAGCAGGCAACAAAAAAGAAGCTAAATGAAATGCAGGAAGAGTTATCCACAGCTTCTCAGAAACTGAAATACCTGAAGGAATTACAAGAGAAATTGAGAAAGATCAGTTCTGTCAGGTACTTACTTGCATGCAATATAGTATTTAATGAGCATATTACTATACATGTATATTTATTGTAGAAAACAAGCTATTTCAACTCCTGGTCTTGTAGGAGCCAACACTCCCAAACACACCCCAAGGAGAATGGGACTGTGATACACCTCATAATTATATTGCAGCTCGGTGAATGTATTTTTTTTCTTTGTTTTTAAATCCAATGTAATGAATATGCTTATGAAAAAAATTTTTAATTGATTGTTTCCAAAACATAATTTTATAGACATTACAAAAAAATGTTAATTAATTGTAGCTACACTCATTAACGTTTACTAAGCGAGCCTTTGTATACTAATTAAATTTATTTCAGAATTGACTACTTGTACTGTATAAATACTTGTGTGTGCTGGCAATCATATTAATCACCGGTTATACTGCTAAAATGTTAAGAGCAGGGTTGTTTTTACTGCAAAGAAGCATCTATACTTACCAGCTGCATGCCTTCTGTTTGTTTTCAAAGACATTTTGTTAGTCAATCAGTAGAACCATTGCAGCCATCTCAGTCTGAAGTGCAAGCTCCAACACCAAAGCCATTTTCAGCAATGCCATCAGCAGAAGGTGCTGTACCATTTGTTGGTCATTACCTAAGATTGAGGAAAAAGATGTTTAACGTTACAATGGATGAAATGTTTCAAGAAGTTAATGGACCTATTTTCAAGATGAATTAAAGTATTTGGTATGTAATAAATTCTTATGGCACTGGTATCATTTTAAAAGCAATTCAATAGACTCATATCCTGCATGTGAATTGAAACTAGTTACAATGTATGCCAAATACGTATACTATAGCTCAAGTAATGTGTTAATGTTATGTATAATAGGTAGCAGTATTGTAGAATATTCAAGTTGTTTTTTAAAAAAGAAATGAGCAGGTTCCTGTTATATTTGAGTAAGCACATAAAACAGTATAATAATAGAAATAACAAGACATGCATGCATAACAGTTGCATTGATTTGCCACTTATACATGTACCTGCATATCATATCCTTCTAATATATTAGTTGTCCATATAGAACTGGTCCGAAATGGAGGGAGGCTCGCAGGCGGATAGGAAAGCAAGCAGCACCTGCCAATGTGTATGGGTACATCCCAGGGTTTAACAGGGCTACAGACAAGCTGATAAGAAATATAAAGGAAATGAAGGACAACAATGGATACATAGAAAACATCAATGAGCTTATCATGTTTTGGAGTTTGGAAGGTACAGAATATAATGATTATAGGGTCAATAAAGGATTGCTTTAACTATATATATACTGTAGCTGCCGCATGGTTCAGTTTGGGTGTTGAATTGGACAGTGTTGGATTTGCTGACAGAGAGGAAGTGAAAACGCTGAAACATCAACTGGAGATAGTCGTTGATGCTATTCCTTTGCATAGGATATACCCAACACAAGCATATAAAGCTATTAACAACAGCTTTGATGCAATATTTAAGATTGGGTCAAAATATGCTGACAAACATATGGAACGAATCATGGCTGGAGTAACTGAGGGAGCTGAGAAGAGATATGGGCAGAGTCTGCTAGAGCAATGGCTGATTGAAGGGAAGATGAGCAAGAAAGAAGCCATTCAAAATGCTGCTTTGATGATGTGTGCTGGATTGGACACAGTTAGTGATAAACTGCATGTACAGTAATTAAAGTACTTATATACCATCAGAATATTTTTAGACCATCAGTGCTTTAACATGTTTCATGTTATATGAGCTCTCAAGAAACAAACAAGTCCAGGATAAGTTGTATGATCAGGTAACTGGTGTTCTTGGTAAAGATGGAGAACCCGACACTGACTCATTACAGAAGATACCTTACCTCATGAATATTGTTAAGGAGTCTCACAGGTGCAGTATATAAAATTATTATACAATATATTATTATGCTTGCTGAGCATTCGTATGCATAAACCGGGTGGATATGGCCTTAATTGTTATACATTATTTACATTACAATAGACAAGGATTCTATTTTTGTGTCACCATACATGCTGCTAGTGTCATATTGTGCTTATACCAGCCATGCATGTATATGCTAGTGCTAACAGTTAATTTTTTATTTATTTATTTCTAAAGGATGCACTCAGTTGTTCCATCCCATGCTAGAAAAATCCCAAGAAATGCTGTAATTAACGGCTATAACATACCAGCTGGGGTTAGTGGTTATTTGTATCAATAATTATAGTATTGTATAGTCAGTGTTTAATGTTCAAGGATGCAAATAATGTACGCACACAGTTCATCAAAGTTATAAAAATTAATAATCTTTTTTTTTGCATATAATTATATAGTTCTTTGTACACTTGCATGTTTACCATTTTTAACATTGTTTTACAGACTGTAGTCCTGTATAGTATGGTGACATCTGGTAAGGACTCTAATCTATTCAAAGAGCCCAATAAGTTTAATCCTGATCGTTGGTCAACTGATGATATCAGTCCTTATACTAATACACCATTCGGAGTGGGACCACGGAGTTGCTGGGGTATGGTTAATATAATATTGAATCACTTGTAATAGTATATACATTATGATAATGGCTCTGTGCAGGGCGAAGATATGCTGAATTAGAATTAAAGATTCTTCTTATTAAGGTATGTTTTTATCACGATACTACTAGTGATCACATGTATACCCTTTACATTCATTATTCTATAGTTATCACAGCATTTTGTAATGGAATTTGGTAATAATGATGAAGACTATCAACTGCCGTGTGAGGCTGGAACTATTATCCGTCCCTCCGCTCCTATTTGTATGAAGTTTATTCATAGGTAAAACATTTATTATACTTCTTCTGTCGTACTTGATACATACATAATTATATTTGTTTACAGTGAAATTAACGATTTAGATAATTTTTTTTTCAAGAAGTTATAGCATGATTATGATTTACAGACATAATTAATGGGTGCATTAAACTATAGCTATGGTAATATATCCAGTATTTTATAAATTATGTGGATTAAGGCATGCATGCATGTCAGTCATGGTCGGGTGGGGTGAAAGGTTCCAGCTTAGGCAAAGGGTTTTTTTTAACAGAATGCACTATAGGGTTGTATATTTGGTATTTAGAGTATACCATGGCCACCATAATTATCAATGAACTTACACCCGTATGTACGTGTGTCAGCCATATGCACTCATCACTTTTAGTCACCCAATTAATTCAGGTAAAATTTCATCTCAATCGTGCATACATGCAGCTCAGGATATTATGTAATATATAACTGATTTTCAGCATTTTACTATTATATGACTCCACTTAAAGTTCTAATGAATAAAATTAATTATAATACACAATTACATTTAATTAAAAAAGCACAAAGCGATATGAAAAAAAAATAAAGAGATTATTAGCAACAATTCAATTCAGTTGAAAAATAACTGAAGGTCAATCGGTATATCAAATACAATTCAGTGAAGGTCAATTGGTCATGAATCTGATTACGTACGCTTGATAAACTTCACTCTCAAAGCATTGGCTGGTCGAAAGATTCCTCCGTCAATAAATGGTATTTCAATACCAGCAGGATCATCACACTCCATTATGAAATATTGAGATATCTATTATGACATATGGAATATGACTGATGCATGTACATTATACTACTATAATTTTACAGGCCAGGATATACTAAGCAACTTCTGCCAACATGCATGAGTTACCTTAAATAGTTGCATTTTTCACTAAATACTGACAACACATGATACTGTAGGCTGGGTTTTGATTGCTAAATTGTAAATTCGCTATTTACAACAATTAAAAACGCAATGTGGAATTCTATTATATAAATTGTACAACTGCATGCATGTACATGCTCAAGACCACATAATGTTTGCATGCAGTTATAATGAATTTCCCCATTGTTCTGCCGGTTTAAATGTGCAATTAAAGTCCAGCCTTTAGTATAATGTTCATTTAATTATAACAACAATACCTTTGCAAGGAGAACTTTCATTTCTATTTCAGCAAATCTTCGTCCTATTCAATTAATAATACAATTACTATTATAAAGCAATAAACATAATAAGTGTTATCTCGTATACCCCAGCAACTCCGTGGGCCCACTCCAAATGGTAGATAAGAGTAAGGACAAAGGTCATCAGTAGACCAACGATCAGGATTAAACTTATGTGGCTCTTTGAATATTTTCTCATTCTTTCCAGAGGAGTACAGACTGTACAGTACTGAAGTCTATATAACAATGAAGGGATAATCACTTCATTGATAGACATGTACATAGCTGTATATACATACCCCAGCTGGAATTGAATATCCATTTATAGCTGTGTCCTGTGGTATCTTCCTCATGTTCAGTACAGTAACTGGGTTTACTCTATAGAATGATAATGCATAGTTAATACTAGTGCTGTGGAGAATATAACCCAAACACCGGTATACCTACTATCTAGTATGCAATGTAAATCAGGTATAGTGAATTGGAATAGTAAAAAACGGTATACCTAATGCCTATATAATATATATAACATTCTGAGGACTTTGTGGTTTAATGATAACATGCAAAACTAGTGTATTACCAACCAATATCAATAAAAAAGAACAATTTCTCAGAACATCTTTTGATGATGTTGGAAAATTTTTGGGGAATGTCTGTCCTGACTGAATATTTCTGCTTTTGCTTTTTTTCCACAATACTATGTATTACAAATCAAAAGGGTAAAATAGCTATGTAATTAGTGTACATGAGGTTCTTAGGTATACCGGTATATCGGCAATATTCAATCTCAGGTATACCGGATCTACATTTTGGTTAGGTGCACACTGCACAGCTCTAGTGATTACACTTGCACGTGGCTCCTTATGTATTTCCACTGACCTTTGAGATTCTTTAATGATATCCATGAGGTAAGGCATCTTCTGTAATGAGCCGGTGTCAGGTTCTCCATCTTTACCAAGAACACCAGTCACCTGATCATACAATTTATCCTGAACTTGTTTGTTTCTTGAGAGCTCGTATAACGTGAAGGATACCACATTACTGGTCTATTAAAAATGAAGATAATAATAGCCATATATTTTAAGTGATCCTTATAGGTATACATTTATATGTGATTGGAAATGTAATCTATGTGCGTAGCTTGCCAACAATACAGATGGTATCTGGTATATGTGTGCATTGCACCTCAAGAATTGAGCTGCTCTCAAAGGTCAACTCACTGTATCTAGTCCTGCAGCCATCATTCCACACGCATTATGGATTGCCTCCTGTTTAGTCTGTTTCCCTTCTATTAGCCACTGCTCCAATAAACTCTGACCATGGTATTTCTCCCCTTTACTAGAACTCTCCAAGATGCGGTCTATGTGTTTCTTAGCATATTGTCCAGCAATACTGTACATTTGGTCAACAGCTTTGTTAATCTTCCTCAGAGTGAATGCAGGCAATATCTTGTAGAACGGCATCATAAATGATGCCTTTGATATGAATGTAATGAATTCTTGCAGTGACTCTTGCAACTTTAAAGCCTGTGAATCCTTTCCACTCCTAGCAGCATCCAATTCAATACCAAAACTGAACCAAGCACCAACTATATAAAAAAACAAATTTTAGAAAGTATATATATATATTATATAATATCATTGTCCAAAAAAAAAGTTACATCAGATCACTATCAGCTGACCTTCCAGACTCCAGTACATGACAAGCTCTTGTATATTATCCACGTATCCATTACTGTCTTGTCTCTCTTCAATATTCCGTATCATTCTATCAGTAGCTCTATTGAACCCTGGCACATATCCATACACATTGGCTGGAGCCAGCTGTTTGCCAAGCATGCTACGACCTTTCCGCCATTCCAGACCTTCCCTACAAGGAAATGTTCATTAAAACCATACACTGATAATAATAGTCCACTTAGTTTTAGACAGTTCTTTTCTCTACATGAACCAAGTGAGGGTCTGAGATTTTCAATTATCTCACTGACTGCAGTATAAGTGCTAAGTGGAGCCTCTGTAATGAGGAAACGTTTTAGAGTTCCCAAAAGTATGCTTTTTCATAATTATTAAACTACTCAATAAACATACAGTGTATGGAATAGAGAGGTTCCAGTGCTAGCATAGATGATTTCGGTGTTAACCGTAGGAATGAGATTTCCATGTTACTCTGTACACTACCGTATACATCTGTTGGCAAGAAATGGAAAAAACGCATAGAAAAGAGTAGGAGCAGAGACTTTTATTGGCTGATACTGACAAATGAAGGGAAATTAGGCCGAGTGAGCTTGAAAATGGCAGTTAATAGCATATATGAATAGGTTAGTATCTCCAAATCGCCTGAAATATTCTCGAATCGATCGCAACGAAGACTTTTACACCGAATCCCGACTACTTTGCACAGCAATTTACCAACAAATGGGCGTGACTGAACAGGCTTTACGCCAACGCTTAACTGCTCACATCAAAGAGCAGCGTGATTTAACGCTGAAATCATCTATACCTGACTAAGATTACTCGACATGTACTTGTGGTCCTTCTCAGGTACCTACCCAAATAAAGCGATCCCCCCCCCCCCCTAATAGAGGGATCCCTTCACCTAATAGAGCAATCCCCTCCCCTAATAGAGGGATCCCCCACCTCCCTAATAGAGGAATCCCCCCCTCCCCTCCTCCCCTCTCTCCCCCTCCTCCCCTCTCTCCCCCCCCTCCCCTCTCTCCCCCCCTCCCCTCTCTCCCCCCTTAACTACATACTGGATGTCCACTATATAGAAAGCAAGAATGAGTGAGATAACCCTAACCCTTGCTTGCTTCATTGAAAGGATGGGCTGGCTACGCGAGACTATGGCTATACTTACTCAAATCCAAAATTCGTTTCCTCATCCCTGTGTTTATAAAACCATTTCATTTCAGGTTCAAATCCTCTGACAGGATACTGACCTTCCACAGAGTGCATCGCTTTGGCTGAAGCTGAATTATTACAAATCACCATTTTAGACCCTATAGCCGAACGGAAAAAAAGTAAAAAAATGCACATGCATTCCATTCGCCCAGGTTTAAGTTAAATACCAGGCAGACTTCAATCTATGTTAATCTGCACTGTGATACGTAGAAATTACTAACAGACACAAAATTAATGATTGTGAGTGAGGGTTTATCACAAGCATGAAATTTATGAAGAAGACATTGCATTTTGCAGTTACTTCTTCAACATTGTTTATTTCTTAAAAGTAATACTGACTCTGGCTCAATGGTGGATCCAAAGTTTATGAAAGGGGGGGTTCTAAAAAATGGTGCTTAAAGCGCACCACAATTTTGCAAAAACCACACTCACTTTTAGTGAAATACCTGCCTATTTTGGGCATTATCGACGTAAGCAATCCATCCAAAGAATGTTCAAAGTTAGTTACACAAAAAAGTTTATAATGGTGTTAGCTTAAAGTGTCTCCTATAGCCTGTACATTTTATATAATCAAGAAAACGTTCCAACTGCAATGAGAGGTAGTACTTTATTACATCATGTCTTAGGTTTAGTCTGGGGATCCGCCCCTTTGAAACAAATTTTAAGTAGCAACAATCTTGTAGCACTTTCTATGATGATCAGCAAAAAATCGTCGGTTTTTTTGCAGCATTAAAGTATACATGTTACATGTAGTGTGAAATTGAGCTATGGTGATAAGTCGTGTGCACGTACTTGGCCAGACCCTTCCTTGGCCACGGGACTACTCAACTATGCCCGTGATTACATATTTCGAGCTAATCATTATAACAAAATAAGGGCTCATGCACTAGGCGTGGCAGCTCATTAAATTATCTAATTATACCTCCCACGCTTCATTAACCATCCGCCATCTTTGGGGGCTAAAATGGCAAGTTTACATGGAGCGGATAC
>JAYJLX010052949.1:0-11071 GCA_036873525.1 Chalinula nematifera | reverse complement strand
AGCACGTTTTCGTTGACCTCCGCCATTTTATTTTACAAGTTATTAATTAAAATTATTACTGCGTGTACGTTATTAACTATTAATTAAAGTTATTTCGATTAAAACGCAACTGTGTGAACGCATTGAAAACGCTGTAAAAACAATGCAAAATCAATGCAAAATCAAAACGGATTCAGTGAATTGTTGCTGTGTAAACGTGGCCTGAATCTGCCACTGTGTAGTACATTGGTACATATGTAAAGGCTGGTTCACAATGATATAATCGTTACAACCAATAGTTAATGTGAATGAATACAAATGCAAATGCAGGATTAGAATTTAGTTCTATTCTCAGTTGTAACAGAATGCAACAGTTTATACTGTGAACCACCAGCCTTATAACTCTATGTGTGCTATGTATGTGTGTGATTGTCTGTAAGTATATGTGACTGTGTATAATACATCGGTATACATGTATGTGCTATATGTTTAAGTAACTGTGTGTGTGACTGTGTGTTATGTATGTAATATGTGTTATGTGTATAGGTAACTATGTATGTGAATATGCGACTGTGTGTGTTACATATATAGGTGTTTATTGATTTGTGTGGGAGGTAGTTATTATAGTCAATGATTCGTGGCTGCCATCTGCTACAAGTTTTCATAAACCTGTCAATAGTATTGCTACTGTATCAATGGATATGATACGTTAGCCATAGTATACTATAGTACTCCCACCAAATCCTGTTGAACTAGGGTTGGTACTGTATTCCCTTATGACTGTTAATTATCCTGGAATGTTTACAAGGCCATTATAGCTTTCAGGAAAACTGCTTGCTAACATTGCCTACTTCATTGTGTATTCGTACATAGTGGGCATAGTGGAGGGAGGGGTGGGGTGTTGGTTAGTGAGTGCATGCTATTGGGCAATTCTACCTTATAACACTTGTTCGTTATGTTGTAGATAAACTTAAACGCCAAAGTACATGTATACATAGTCTACAACAGTATAATAATTATACAGCATGACTTATATATTGGAAGTCAAGCAAATGTGATTCTATTGTTAAGATGGTGTGGCAGCCCCAGCCCTAAAAGTTAACTAAACTTTTTTTGTAAATATCCCTGACTGTAGTTTACTCGGCTGTGAAATATCTGGAGTAAATATTAGCATGTGACCTCATGGGAAGATTATAGTGACCTCTGATTACACAGTACACTTCACTCATAATTTTAAGGATAGGTAATCAAGTTCTGTTTGTGCATTCACTAGATACGATCATTTGAAAACAAGGGGAATGTTTGTGAGTAAAAGTTCAATAGCTTTACAAATTCCCAAATTAAATGTTATAAACAGACTTTAGTACACTACATGGGTTTTTTTTTCTTTGCAAATCTTTATGCAAAAAAAAAAAATGTCTGCCTTTTTTTAAAAAAAAAATTTATACATACAGTACCTTGTTCAGCATGTAGAGTTACATGTATTTTCAAATATTACTTGCTTATGTGATATATTAGATTTCAAGCTATGATCTTAAACTGGTAGATTAATAAAGGCTGATTAACACTATAAATGTAATGTATACGTAACGAAGGCGAATACATGGAAAGAGTATAAATCATTAACATGATGCAAGGCATTGAAATTATGTTACATTTACTTATGTGATTAGCATTAAGCCTTGTTGTTTACAATGGTTAAGTTGACTTGTTGTTCACAATGGTTAAGTTGACTAAATAATGGCTAACAATACTATAACAGTTGAGCTGGATTTGCAATATCAAATACATGTAATTCAATGTTTTGTGAGTCATTTGCATGATAGCCTTTGACATACATGTATGTTCACTTACCATTGGAGTTGACTATCAGCTCTATTCTACCCTAGCAATATACTGGTAGTTGTCCCTTTAGTTCATAAGCAGTTATTATTGTTATCAACAAATTTTCCTGCACACCTCGTTAAAGGTATAAACTCTAATTGCATTTTTCCCCCTCTAAATTGCCACTTAAGCGTAATTAAGTATAATTTATCCTTCAGTATGTAAGGATTAGTTTGATAGTACTTTATATTTGCACCATTAGGGAGTGGGGGGCAGGGGGTGGAGGGAGGGGGAGGGATTTGAAAATAATTGTTAGTATAATTATTTACTATTATGATTGTTCCGTATCCCCCAGTCAAAGCAGCAGGAAGATGACAATAATATAGAAGAAGCGGAGAGGCTGGCCAAGAGGTCCCTGTGTCTGAACTTGATAGCAGTGATTGTCACATTCGCTGTTCTCTTTGCCGTATTCATTATATTACAAATCGTATTCGGTGTAACAAGCCAGTATTGATGCCATCTTTTGTCGCTCTGTCCTAGCTCTTCTCCCAGTCTTTTCTCTAGCAAAATGCTGGGGATAGTAATAGTTAATTAACTTCCATTTATTATAACCATTACCCTTTTTATTACAAATCATGGTCGATTTAAGTGCATGTGTTATGTATTTTTGTTTAGTCATTTAATTAAATAATTATTTTTTTTTCTCTGTGTCTTCGTCTAATAAACAACATTATATAATAATACACTGCATATTCTATAGCAGCACTTTATTATTCGAATTTTTTTTGTTGATCCCTTTTATTGTGAGAATTATAATTAACTCTTTTTAATCGTAAAAAAAAGTTGAATTTGGAATATATCCATGCATGTATTGGGTGTTGCATTCCAGCCACGCCCTAATTATTTAAGCGCATAAAGCTCTCATCATAGATGTTAGAGTATAATATTATATAGTGGGATGTGTGTACTCTAATATCTATGATTAATTTAAGGAGTTACGGGTCGCAACATGTTAACTCCAGTAGCTTAATTCTTAGATATTAAGAGTAGACCCTACACATACATATACATGTATGTACATGTACAGTGGAACCCAGGACACCCTGAAATAAGGACACTACTGTAATAAGGACACTATTTGAGTTCTCAATTGTACTATTTTCCATACTAAACTACCTCTGAAATGAGGATATCTAATCAGGACACTTTTTGTTGGCCCAATGGTGTCCGCAATAGAGGGGTTCCACTGTATATGTATGTACTGTGTGCATGTGGCTATTATAGTTTATTAAAATTAATAAAAATTAATAATTTTTATGAAGTACACACCTACAATTACAAGTTAAGTAAGCCAATAAAGCCATGGCGGATAGAGAACTTCAAGAGCCACCTTTCGATGATCAGGAGCAGCAGTACGGTAGCCATCATGTTGGTGGTAGCCGTAACAAAGGATACGCTCCTCTACCTACTGAAGAGTTGCCCCCGCCGTACGAAGTTCGCCGTTCGGTGCCGCGGATGCCGTACCCGCCACCAGCACCACTTCAACCAATTCAACAGCAACAATCCTCATCTGTAAGGAGTAGTTGCACTGGGTATAGCTACACTAGTCAATGTTTTATAAATCTTAACAACTACTGGAGAGCTGGCTGAGCAATTTCGACATTATTTTGTATACATATGTCCCTGTATAGTTAACTGGAGAACCTTGAAATTTATTCATAATTTATACATATAAGTAGGTCTAATCTATTATCATACTGATACCCTTATTTCTGCCATGCTGAATAGTCCCAAGATTGTGAAAGATACATTACTATAGAAAGACATAATATTAACCTCAATGTTGCTTGATTATGGCAAACCCATTTCGTATCAATGGCTTACCACAGTTACGTACCAGCCTAGCTGGCTGGGTCAGCTGAGGAATGCAGTGCTAAAGTAGTGTGTAAATTGATATTTCTGTATTCATTATTACTTGTGTATACTGTGGTGTATATTGTGTCTCTGTGTGATTATACAGCCCACCCTACATATCCCTATTCCTTCCTCCCCCTCTATATGTATTCATTACACACATTACTCCTGAATAAGATTAGGGGGGTGTATTGCGGTTTTATGTCCGTGATTTGGCTGGCGGCAGGCTGCCACTGGCCCTCCTATTATACCACTAAACAGTAATTGACAAGCAAGGAACATTTTCATGTTTGATGTAAATTTTTTGTTATCTAAAATTTTAAATTTACGTAGGGTTAAAAACAACATTTTCGTTTCAGGTCTATTCTTTTCAAACTGACATGCTTCTCCATATAATAGGTGTATAGTTCCTATTATGTTATACTATTATTGCTTAAAAATTTGAACTCAAATTTGGGGTTGTTATTTGCTTGTATGTGTTGTGTACCGTTGTCTTGTTTGTGTTACTGTGTATTATTTCACACAATGATAGTATTATATTACTATTATATTGTAATTTATATATAGAATGTAGTTGTCGTGGGTAACCAGCCCCAGCCGCAGCGTGTCTCGGTGGTCCGTATGCGAACTGCTGATGACCATTTGATTGTGACAATTCTCCTGTTCCTGTGTTGTCTGTTCCTTGGTAACTTTCCAGTGATGCTCTGCCTGTTCCCAGCACTTATATTCAGCTGCATGGTAAGCACACACACACCAACACACATACACACACATCATACACACACTCACATACACACACATACATACACACATACACATACATACACACATACACATACATACACACATGCATATACAGACACACACTCACACACTCCGACATGCACATGCTCACACACTCCAACATGCACTTACCTACAGGATGGTTGATCACTTGAACTATAATCAACACTCACATATACACTTGCACACTGCCCTTGTTTGTACAGTAGTACTTGTAGATATACATGTAGGTATACCTTTACAAATAGAACAAACTATAGTGTACATGTTTATGTAAGTGTGGGCAGTTATCATGTTCACTATTGGCAGACAGCCTCCTGTTATACAAGGAAATAATAATAATATCCACCCTAACAACTTGTAACATACAAGCTCTCTCTAATTACATTGTATACATGTACTGTGAATCATTACACCTGGCACTTTTATAACTGTTAAACGTTTTTGATTACCATATAGCCAGATATTTTCGTCGTCTAAAATTTTCGTCAATTCAACAGAATGAAGAAAAAACAATATTCGTCACTAATATTCCATACATGTCCATGATTAATTTTCGTCACATGCTAGTGACTGACGAAATTGACGAAATTTTTGGCTGCCGAAAATTTATGGCTATGCAGTATGTAATTCTGAATAGCAATGGTAGACAATTTTATATCTGACTGTAGTACATTTTATCTTGGCTGAAAACTCCTGGTTACAAATACTTAAGTAGGGGCAGTGAAATTTGATAAGAGTACTTATATTTTGCTTTGACTTAGGCAAAGTTATGCTGTTATTGTAAATTCTGTACAAGTTTAGCTAATGTAGTACGTACGTTAATCTACATGTATAATGTGTTGCTATATTTGGAGGACTTTTGTGATATTATTTATGGTATACAGTGAAATAATAAGGAGGAATAGCTGATTAGGTACATGCTGTATGTATATAGCAGCCATTAGCAGGTTATTTTTACACAAATTGATTTTTTTTTTGTGCATGTGCATATGTATGCCCAATTATTAAAATCCACACACACTCAAAAAGATTACACTTGGAGCATACCCGAAGCGTTTCCATGAAAATTTGAATGAAAAACAGAAATCGACTCTCTCAATAAAACCCTGTTACATGATATGCATGATGGTATATGCTTCACAATATTGTGCTTAAACTATGTTCTTCGATTTCCCACACTACAGGCAAGTACTTACAATGATGCTGGTCACCATACTCTTGCAGAGCACTTTGGTTCGTTGGCTTGCAAGTGCAACATTGCCGCAGTCATTCCGGCTATTGTCCTGATGGTGGTGGGCGCGGTCGCTGGTATTGTGGTGATACTATTGGCCGTGGGTGTGATAGGATCGATAAGTGATAACGTTTAATTAAACGATGACACACCCACTGACAATTTACACTATGAAGAATGTACTCGAACATAACATTGTTTATTGCATGTATTTAACCTTTTTATTCACTGTTTATATAATACCTAGTATAATTTTAGTGCACATTGTTATTGTTATAAAAAAAAATACTTAAGAGTATATAGATCTATCTAGATACTATGGATCCCATCCATCCAGTATTGTAAGTAGGTGGAGTTACAATTACACTTGTTAAATTCCGAGCAGTCCCAAATATATATAATATTACATAGATCTAGTGATCTACAACTTTGTTTATTCAGTCTCTGATAACGGTGCCAACATTTTAATTGAATCGAGGCTCAGGTGAAGAAAGGTATGGAGATGCAGTCAAGTTACCAACCCTCCCCACCGGTCCTTCAGCAGCAACAGAGCTCAGTAAGAAGAACTCCCGCCATTTTGTAGTAGTGTGTTATTTATTTATTTTTTTTTATTGTCTTGTAGAACGTTGTAGTGGTGAATCAACCCGGAGACCAGCCACAGCACACCGTGCATATTGTCGGTAATGCCAGGGACTATCTCTGTTGCTCTATTTGCTTGTGTATACTGTGCATACTGTCAGGTAACGGACTAGCTCTCCTTTGTTCCTTTCCTGCCGTTATTTTCAGTCTCATTGTAAGTTAATGATATTTTAATAGCAAGCACTAGGTATATACAGTAGATTGTCTCGAGAGCTACTATAGATTTACTCATAAAAAAAAAAGATGATAAAAAAATGCACCTTTGAAACTCGAAAGACAACTAGACAAGTTGTTACCCTTCACAACAATATTCATGCATTGAAAGTGTAATGTCTAACCTATTGTTCTGTTTATCACACAAACACACACACATACATACATAATGTTAGGCCAGTACTCATAATGATGCCGGAGAATATGAATTAGCAAAGCGTTTTGGGTCGTTGGCGTGCAAATGCAACATCGCTACAATCCTGCCATCGATTATATTCGGCATTATCGTGCTGGTTGTTGTGATATTATTGGCAGCGGGTGTCATTGCAGTTGGAGCAGCTGCTTCTTCGACTGTGTCTTCAACAACCAATGGAATTAATTTTAATGATAATAATTAAAACTAATGTTGACTTGGATAATATGGCTGACTATTATGTTATTCGTGGACATTTACTATTAATCAACTGTATTGCTACTTTTTGTATCCCTTATTCAAGTTTTGGTTGTGTGATATAATTATAATATTATACATATTATACGTTTTGTTTGATTATTTTTTGCAATTATTGTCACAAGAGAGTCAGTGAAAAAACAATCACATCGATCTTCCTCATGATGAATTACTAATAGTGTAATAACTGATTAATACAGGCTATACACAGTATTTATTCATGAAGTGTCACTAGATAGCATGTTATACTATAATATACTATAATGTACTATAGCTGAATAGCTATAAACCATATACTGGTAGTACATACATGTATTATATATTTTTTTCATCGTAACTGATCAATTTTCATAGTTCTTCCATAGCATTAGCCTGAATGTGTTACTCTGTGGTGACTGAAATACCTGGAGGTATTTGATGTAGGGCTGGACTTTCCCTACAATAGACTATATACCTGAGAAGTGCTACATATTGATGTTTTTTTAGCTAAAAAAACCATTAATATTATTGGAAAAGCATACACCAGTTACACTAACTTTTAGCCCTAAGTATAGTACCTATATGCGAGTTCCCCTTATATCATGTGATGTACGTAGCACCTTTGGTTGTGGCGGTATGAGATACGGCAGCTGGTGGTATTTGTGGTTTTTATCACCTCTAAAAATTCGGTGTTTGGATAATATTTCGTACCTCACCCATATATGGAAATAGGGAGGGTGGTCAAGCCGCCACTATACTGTACTATAGCGTAATTTAATTTGGTAGTACATGTATGATATAGTTTATGTACATTATGTTCATCAAAGCCGCCACTGATGACTGATCATATACAGGCAGTTAGTAGGGAAACATGCTCATATATAGCACACATACTCTACTCTATTCATGAATTAGGATATTGAAGATAAATATTATTATAGGCTGTGTACTACAAGTGATTGAAACATTACCTGAGAATATACGATGTACTGCGGTACAATATGCATGATAGGGCATATATGTATAAGTCATATGAGTACGCCTGACCACAATGTGCTATTATAAAGTCAGGCAACGTACTATTATGTGAATGCAATTTTCCGTCAAAGGTAAGGTAGAAATAGAGGAAACTATTGAAGCAATGAAGACTATTATACAAAAAATGCATATGAATGACAACTTGTATTAGAACAGAAATAGTATAGGAGCATTCATACTTTGGAGGATATTTAATTGAACAATAATTTTAGTTTGTTTGAATTTTGCTGTATAATAGGTAATGGAGCTGTAGAAAGCAATAGTATAGCAGTTCAGTATAGTAATAGTATAAATATACAGTTAGATAAATGGTCAGTTAGATAATTAAATGTCCATTAAATTGCTTTGAAAGATAGAGTGTGTTTTTTTACTTTAACGGAACCGTATTTTCTATACAACAATTCACTATGAATTCCTGCCCTCATGAGTTTATACAATATTAGCTTCAAATTCATTTCAATTGACACAATAGACTAATATAAATCAAAGGTCAAAAATTCCCCAATGCCCCCATGCACACAATAATATCAGTGGGTCTATCTCTCAATACACTCATGTATAACGTAATGTAAACCAGCTGCGCATGCTCAGTAACCTCTATACTCAGAAAGGATCAACCAGTATTTATTATAATAACTGTTAAAGGATTTCTAACTTGTCAGTTATTCCGCATACTGTGTCTGTGTGTACATCTATCTACTGGAAATTTTACTTTAAATTATTTCAGGAATTATATTTTCAGGAATTACATTATAATACATGGGCAGTTTATACATGCATAATACCAGTTATTGTTATGTTTTACTATAATTACTCTAGTAACACAGACCATTATTCAATGGTAAGTTTATTCCAGCTAATTTATATACCATACCTGCATGCTGCTATGGGTTGCTGTAGTATATTAGACAAAAAAAACTTTAAGGAAACGTTTTGACAGCGGGTGCCTCCTATACTTTGAACTACAATGGATTGTTTAGCAAAAATTCAGTAGTAGATAACTATTCAATACTAGATAACTATTCAATACTCCTCAGGCAAATAGACAGCCACTGATGTGCATGAGTTCTGCTACTTGATCAACCAGTATTCATGTTTCAGATGGATGTTTCAGTGCAGCGCATACCCATGTGCTAGATCTATTAGCCTCTCCTCCCAGCTCTCTACCATTATTCAGTTCAATTTAATTAAGCATCCCATAGATAATAAACTGATCATACTGTTTAGCCATGCAGTTTACTGAGCCATGCATGCAAATGATTCTCTTTATGCTATTCTAATGCTCCTAGGGCATTGATTTCATTAATGGGTGTCACACAACCTTTGGTTAGAAATCCACCCACGCATCACACACGGGACTGCATGTGTGTGCCACTGTGCCAGCCCAGTGAACAGTCTGAACACTCGAGTGAACAACAGATTGATTGAACGGAAACGACGCTGAAACTTTCTCAGAAAGCGAATCAAGAAGATATGAATACAGACAAACATTCGACAGCGATAGCACCATATCATTATCAACCGATTCCCCAACAACCGATCCCTCAACAACAAGAAGATACGGTAAGAAGGGGATATATAAAGCCTCTCTACCGGTTGAGCTTTTTTTTCCTTCTTCTTCTCCGTAGAATGTAGTCGTTATTAACCAACCTGGTCCCCAGACCGTTGAGGTTCGTCAGATAGGTAGCGCTGAAAGCTACCTGTGCTGTTCTCTGTGTCTGTGTATCCTGTGCGCGTTGCACGGTAACCTGTTAGGTTTGGCGTGTACTCTTCCAGCATGCATCATCAGTCTTGTTGTAAGTCACTATTCTACATTCAATAATACGTGTTGACTGCTATATTGTGAGGTTATGATTACTTGTATTATATTGCCAGGCTAGTACTCATAATGATATTGGAGAGTATGAAATGGCCAGCCGTTTGGGGTCGTTGGCGTGCAAGCTAAACATTGTTGCGATAATCCCAACCATTGTATTTACCGTTATTGCGATAGTTGGTGTCATCATTGGAATCCTTTTTGCAACTGGAGTAATTGGTTCTGCAGCCAATGCCACCACCTAATACACAAATACTAATGAAAACTCAGCCCATGAACCGATTTCCAGTTTGTAAATGTATGACAATTAATATACTGTTGTAAGTACATGCTTTTTAAGCTAAGACAATGACCTTGGTAATAAATCTCTTTAATCTATAGTTTAGTATGATTATTCATAATGTTAAAGTATATAGCCGTAAATTGTAAATGAGGTGTCGATGCCATGCTCATATGCTCATACCAAGTATGGTCTTTTTCTCAACTGGTGGTACTGGTAAATGGGTACAAGATATTCAATAACTCCTGGAATTGTAGGGTTTCACTGATAATGAGTGGTCTATAGTAGGGCTGGCCAGCTGTACCATATGAATGTACATTATACATGTATGTATGTACTGGGTTGTGTAGTGCATGGTGTGGTGTGTGTATTTATACATAATGGGTTATTACACTGGTCTGCTGCACGATAGTGCAGAATTATCTAGTCTACGAGTCAATTCACATGGCGGGCTGCGTTACAATGATAAAGAAAACACAATGTAAAAGTTATGAATTTTATTCAACTTTTACATTACTGTTTTAAAATTTTACTACTGGTTGTAACATAGCCTGTGTGAATTGGGCCTTACATGTAGTCTTATATTGTATAGGATGGTATGGAACCAGTACATACACATACATTATTCACTATACTGTCCCCGGCTCATGCTGTGACCATCAATGAGTACACGATATGTGTAGTAATTATGCTGTAGTAAAAGACATGTTAATTGGCTAATTGTGTACAAATGAACAGTATAGTGGCTACTAATGGTGAAAAAAAAAACCATTAGCCAAAGAAAAAAAAGAACAGAATGACAATTATCATGATTCAAGAGATGAAATTAGAACAATCCCAGTAGACTAAAGTCTGTTCACGTTAACTATGACCTCGGGAAGATTTTTCTACCACTGATAACTTTTAAAAAACACTTGATAT
>JAYJLX010052938.1:0-11072 GCA_036873525.1 Chalinula nematifera | reverse complement strand
GATTATTGACAGAGATAAGCAGAACTGAAATATACAATGAAGCAGACCCATTACAAGACGGACTAAGAAACCAATTTGGATAGAAGACGTCACCGACTAGAAAAAATGACGAAGCAAGTAATGGTTGCAGGGGCGGATCCAGAACTTTGACATTGGGTGGGCCAAGTAGAGGGCTCCACTTTTTAGCCATTGGTAAAAACAAAATAGGGGGGTCTGGGGGCATCCTCCCCCAGGAAATTTTTGAAATTTAGAGTTCAAAATAAGCCATTTCCTGGCATCTGAGGGTATTCAGTCCCAAAATCCAGCTGTGAACACTGTACTATTGTTCACAGTTGCACAGTCTGTTTTTGCTACATTGGTTCCAATAACAAAGTACTTTGAAAACAATGATTGAAAATTAATTGGGTGGGCCTGGCCCTGCCTGGCCCACCCTTGGATCCGCCACTGAATGGTTGTTTTGTGTTGATACATCACCTCATATTAGCTTGCCTTAATAGCTACTGGAAGAAAGACAATCCATTCGAAGTAAGTTTGGTATCGCTTTGCACGTAAAATATTTCAATGATTTTTTATAGTTAACGCCCTGGCTATATATTCAAGAAGCCTTGCAGCATATCATAGTTGGGTATTCTTCAACTTCCTTGTGATAAGACACACAGGGTAATTTAGTCCTGGATCAGGCTCAACAGCCGATAAAATGGCTACTTTTTAGTTGATCATAACTCTTGTTTAAAACAACATTTAAAGCCTAAACAAGTTGCATAATGTAGAGCTAAGATACTAAACACAGAAACGCTGCAAAATTATAAAGACGAAAGAGAGCAGTACCGCTTTCCATCGATACTTACTAGGCCTAAAACGCAAAATCCGGTAGTGTTCCTGTTATTCTTCAGCTCTGGAATTTGTCTTGGCTACATCTTAAGTCAAGCTCTTCAAGCTATCAAAAGTAACTAATGATCCACTGCTGGAGAAATCAGGCTTTTGTCCGCCATGTTTAGCATACAATAAAGCTTGATACTCTGAGAACAGAAGCAGTTTCTTCTGTTACTTTTGAGACTACACCTTAAGACACTTTTCTAACCTGGTGGCATCTTCAGTATCACACTACCGGACTTTAGCTCGAAGAAAAAGACTCGCCGCCATTGCTGCTTGCAAATAAACAATTACGAATGATGACGATTGAAAAAGCTCACGTGACTGTATAAACTGTATTGTAATAATACATGCGTCAATGAACGTCACAGCGGCTTGTAAACAATTTAGCTTGTATTTAGCTGCACGGTTGACTGAACATCATTGTCTACTACTGATAACATGTTTTAGCAGCTGTCTCAACCTGACCAAGACTTAATCTACCTGTGCACTAAAGGGGTATATGTTGCAGCATTCTGGAATAAACGAAAACGTGATGTTATAATGTTCAAGAAAGTATGAATCGTGAAAAACAGAAAGCTGGACTTCAGTGTGAAGGTGTTTTGATAGGTCAAAGAAAGAATAGTGTACTGAACATGTTGTTTTCTTTTATCATGCACATACATGAGTACATACTGAGGGTAGTGAGGTATACATGCAGTGCATGAGTGTACAGTATATTTCACTACAATGCATGTTGTTGTGTACATTGTAGGTTCAGTCCTGAGTTATCTGGAATAGCAAGAACTCATCCATTCACAGGCCAATTGAGTGCTGTCCGGGCGATATTTGAATTTTTGTATCTGATTCGATATTTTACAAATGTGACCGGATTAGACAAAATAGCACTGACTTATTCCAAAGGATAACTTTGATGTCTACATGTTCTTTAAACCTTGCTTGAATGCGTGAATGGAGCTGTATTTTTTAAGGAGTCGTCATAGCGAAACCATAGAGCCAAACTGTAACTCGCCATTTTTGCATTTACATGTAACTGAGCGCTGTATATTAAACGCTTTATTCGATAAAGACTACTGCTGCTGTAAGCATGCTTATAGAAGAGAAAACTAAGTATACCAATCGATAGAGAAGGCTTTAAAGTACCTATATTTGTGAAAAAAACGGTGATCGTACGGGAAAAATTTTTCGAGTTATTTTTCACCATTACTCAATACATTATAAATTAAGTTAAGTACTATTTTCTCAAATCCGGTCATGTATAATCCCGATATGTCAATGGGCTGAGAAAGCGAGTTGTCATCAAAACCTATAGACCTTGCACATGAAAAAGCGTTATCTTTATGTGTCATTAAGTTCACCATAGCTTTTCGTAACGCTAAATGATTAGCCTCGGTACCTTTGGATATGGCACGAAATAGACAATTACCATCCCTGTCCCGCACATGTGGTGCAACTGACGGACAAGTAACTGTCGCTGTGAGTGTCTTGTCGTTTCAAGTTTTGACCACATTTTTATATAGTCCACAGCTGCTCACATCCATTTATCAGTCGGTAGTGGTCCAGATACGGTAACCATTTCAACTTGTGTTACTTTGGTTATGGTAACACTTTCATCTTCAGTTTCAATAGTTCGTTTTTTTTTAGACTTTTAACGATTTCATATTAGGAGCTACAGTACCATTTTTTCGTTGCCTGAGGACCGCTTAAACCTACACACTTGAAGTGATACCAACCAATAGCACAGTTGGAACCATCACAACATACCATATCCGGCAACTCCTCACCCCGACAACTTGCAGGGGCGTAGCCAAGGTGGGGGCACATGCCCTACCAACTGGGTTGTGTGCCCCACCACTGGCACGACTCAAGTTACAGGCTACAACTCTTTACTTATCTTACCTGCAAATAATGACTTAGCTGTTCACAACTTCACATCAAACAATATCCTCTCGAAGTAATGGTTACACTCTACAATAACAAAGCACAACGATTGCAACCTTAGGACATTTTTTAACCACACCGTATTATTTAATAGCTAACTGCCCTACTGGAAATAATGTACATGTAGCATTAGTGTTACATGTAAGTAGCATGCATGTTTGCATGTTCATGCATGTACTGTTACTGTAACTATCATGTTCATTGCATGTTTCACTAACATGCATGTCATTGCACACATGTTATGGTGATGTTGTCTTAAACATGCATGTCAGTTGATTATAAAACATGCATGTTTCATATTAGTTTGAATGAACTTGCATGTGACTTGCATGTTTATTAATTTTCATTACATGCATGATTGTAATTAATTAAGTTAGTAATAATTATTGTCACATAATAATAAATGTATATATAGCATTATTTTATAATTCTTTTATAGTACAGTGTCTATCATGTAAGGAGAATGTCTGAAGCAGTATAGTAATCGGGCCGGGATAAAAAACTATGTGGCAGACTCGTTGGGTACGTTGGGTTTTATCACAGGCAAGAATTAACTGTGTGCTACATGGGGATCAATTTGAAGACAGCTAGGGCACGCACACCTACATGTGTAACAAAGATCGACCATAATACTGACTCTATCAGCTATAGTGTTTGTTTATAACCATTTTGTTCTACGTATTAGAAATAATTATTATAAAGAAGAAAAAATTGTAGAAAAATAGCATTATCACACGATAATCATAAGTTATTTTCCAAATGGTTTGGGAGCTCTGTAATGATAAACAGTGATTCGTCATTCATCTTCGTAGCGACACACTTCGAAGTAATGTTACACAAATAAATAACAGAACGACTTCCCCTATAAAAACAGAAAAAAATATAATTATGTATCCTATAATTAAACGTTGCATGGGGGGGGGGGGTATAAAATAGAACAGAAAGTGAAAGCAAACATTTAGCGTACATATAACTATACAAAATTATTTGGTTATAGACAGGTTTCAATTCGTAATTAAATACTGGCCCTCCATGCACTCCTGTGGCTGGGTGTGGGACATAAAGGTTTCGTATAATTAATCAAAATTAAATGAAAGCACTAAAGTGCTGAACCATCGCAGTCATGCATGCATGTATACACATTTGACAACAGTTTTTTACACACCAGTATATGTCTTATATGTTTAGCACAGTCAAGCACACACTTTACAGTAAAGCACAGCATATACTATAGCTCAAAGAAAAATTCTTCACACATAAACAACCAACAGAAACATATAGATATACACTAACTAACTATAGAGCAGACCATCAGTTTCATTTAGACATGACACCAGCATTTTCATACTTAACAAAACTCACAATCACCAGTCCATGACAATAATTCGAGCCTTCGCCACATGTTTTAGAAATTCTAAGGCCACACCAGGGCCAGTACTACATAGTCTAGATGCCATCCAAGTACGATCAAGCCAAGCCATGAAATATTAAGCATCAGAGGCCATGATGAAAACTGATTTAGGTGTGACTGACAATTTTTTTTACAACATGTGCTCAAGGGGTGCGGTCTAAAAAAGATGGCGAGTAGCAAAACTTTTGATCAAAATACTCAAAGATCTTTGTCTTAACCTTGGCCATGTTTTGAAAAATCCTTTAAATTGTGGAATTATCGACATCCAGCACCTTCAATGGGGTGTCAGTTAAGTTCTACCATCAAGTATCCACAGAGATTACATGGTAACACACAGACACACAAACCGACTATTATAACCCTCCGCCCACGCTCGGGTTAATAATTAACTTAATGCTTATGTATGCCACATGAACAATTGTATTCTTCCCATGTGCTTAACTATGATAATATAAAAGCTAGTAATCAATTAATTTTACTACTGCTTATATTTATAGCTATAGTGCAGATTATATACCTGAAACCCTTCACAAAATGATGATGATTTGACATATCCTTCACTGTAACTTTAACTGTTCTCCTGAGAAGCGGTAACGTCTCAATCAGGGCAAGATGTTGACAGGGCATGGAGCATGTAGTACAGCTCATTAATCGGCTGCGTGGCCTTGTTTATGCATGCCCTCGAAACCACACATGCTAGTGGAGGAGGGTTGGTTGGTAATACTGCAAGGGACACTCCCCCGGCGCAACTGCAGACCCCGCCCAACGCGGGTCCGGATAGCATAACTCCTGCCGAACCACAAAACAGGAGGACTCCCCACACGGGGACCCCCCACACGGGGGATGCTATACGTGTACACACACAAGGCATACTTTGGGCTCCCCAGAGGGGTTACCATGCACACACACACGAGGTACACTCGCCACATGCAACCGAACAGCTGATGCTTGGCGTTGCCCACGCCCCGTCTCATCCCACACACTGACGATGGGGGAGTGTATGTCACGCTGACATGCCCACACACACCCTCACTCTCCCATCGCATCGACCTACGTGTAGACCCCTTCAACCCCCAACTATAACTATATATACCGTAAATCAATCAAGGAAACACACACATATCAATTAATTATCAACTGTCAACCAAAACAACAAGACATTAAATAACAGCAAATTGTACACTGTCGACTCTGACGAATGATGGTAAATGCTTACTGCACCTGAAGTGGATCGATTAGCCGGGCCGACGCCGAGGCAAGCGAGTCTGGAGGTATGCGAATATAACGATGGTACGCCGAGGACCGCCACCGCCCCAAGGTTTGAATCAACGAATCCTCAAGGCCAGCTTGAGCAGCCGCCGTCGTAGCACCAATGCGGAAGCTGTGACCGGTGACTGCTGTCAGTATGGCATGGTCGACCCCAACTGATTCCAAGGTATCCCGGATTATAGACACTAGCCTACTCTTGCTAAGAGAGGATCCGTCACTGAACAAGAAGAGCGGTGCTTGAACTGGTCCTCTTCTGATGACCATATACGCCAACACAGCCGCCACTGGACAAATAGCATGGTGGGTACGACCGAGGTGAATGGTAACACCCAATCCATATGGATCTGCCTTTGAACGCCGCAGCCGCACCGAGAGCCTGGATGGAGACTGACAGGAGTCTATGGAGATGTCCCGAGGGGATAGCATATCCTCGTGAAAGGCTTCCACTGAAGGGCACGTAAATTCCCCGGACCTCATGAAACCAAAGTATCCGAGACTACAAGCTGCCCAGAGCATGGAACGGTCGTAGAAAGAGTGCCTCCCAGGTCGGGACCAAGCCCGATAGAGAGCAGCCAAGAGATCGGGGGTGATAGGCAGGCGGCGAGGGACTGATGGCCCAGACGACCGCTGAATACCCCGTAAGACATAATGCAACTGGGGGAAACTCCCCAACTGGGGGTCTGGCCAGCCACCTGCTATCTGTGCAAACCGAAGTCCACTGAGATATGATGAGATAGAGGCGTGCGACACACCACCCCCCGCGAGGTACACAACAAACCGCATCAGAACCTCTTGCTGTATAGGGAACGGGGAAGAACCAATACGAACACAAAACAACATATACCGCCTGGCAGCTGCAGAGTAACACAACAATGTGGATGGGGCTAATGCGTTCCTAAAGTGCTGACAAACCTCGAGATCCAAGGTTGGGATCCCCAATCCGGCTTGTGCACCAGCAGAAGGTCGACAACTGATACTGGAACTGGTGAGGGAGAGGCCTGTGGGAGTAGAGAAGAGAAAAGGAGTAAATTATTGCGGGAGAGGGCGTCCGCTGCACTATTTAAGGTCCCAGGCACGTGTTCCACTGTGTGGTAGAATTGGAACAGTGAACAATAAAAATAGAAACAGCGTAACAAATGATGAGCCAAGGGGTCTCTCGCTGACCGCTTGCGAATAATTGCGACGACTGACATGTTGTCAGTATGGAAACAGACCTGAGATCGGTGCCATGATCTGCCCCATAACACTGTGGCCACAATGATGGGTACGAGTTCCTTGACAGAGATATCTACCGCTGCCCAAGCTGCTGGCCACTCTTGCTGGAACCAGCGCTGGGCTGCCTCATCAAAGCCTCCACAACCGAACGACCCCGATGCGTCTGTATATACGTGGGTAACCGGTGTGACGGGTCGGGGCAAAAAGGATAATCCCTGCCAACAATGCAGAAAATGATCCCACCACAGAAGGTCTGCTCGTGCCATTGGATCCAAGTGGACATGATGATGACGGGAGCGAGCAGCTGCTAACAATGTAAACAAATGGCGAAGGAAAATTCGACCATCTCTGATAATGATAGCTGCATGGGACAAGTGTCCCAACAAGGACTCCAGATCCCTGTATCTGCCGGATCGCCTGCCACGCCATCCCTGTACCAAGCCCCGAATGTAGCCCAACTTGGGCTGTGGTAGTCGCAGCTCAAACGCCCCAGAGTCGATGAGGATGCCCAAAAAAGTCACTGTGGTTGACGGTCCTTCGATCTTATTGAGTGCCACGGGGACTCCGAGCCTGCCCAATGTACCGAGGATAGTAGTAAGCAGCCAGGAAGGTAACTGATTAGAGGGCGGTGCAAAAAACAAAAAATCATCTAGGTAATGGATGAGATAGGGGATACCTGCGCAATATAGTGCCCACCCCACTGCGTCAGCGACTGCTGTGAACAGCTTCGGTGCCGAACGAAGTCCAAACGGTAGAGCTTGATCTACATAGACCTTGCCCGCCCAGCAAATACCCAGCAAATGCCTATCCTCAGGGTGAACAGGGACGATCCTATAGGCACTTTTTAGATCAACCTTGACTAAGGCTGTACCAGGGCCGAGGGTCATGATAAACCTCAGTGCATCGTCAATTGAGGAATACCTGAGAGAACACAGTGCAGGATTAACTCCGTCATTGACACTACCACCCTCTGGGTAGGACAGATCGACAATCATTCGCCATCGGCCTGTATTCCTACCCTTTGGAACAAGACCAATGGGGCTACAATGTACCAATGTCTCAACTGTCGCTGGCACGGGGCCAACCATCCGTCCTGCTGCACACTCCTCCCCAATGTACTGTGTAATTGCCCGGGGGCTTTCGGACACTGACTGATGGGCTCTAGGTGAGGAACGGAGAGCCCGATCCCCCCGAAGGGCAAACCCGATATGGAAGCCACACACCAAGCCCTGCATGATGAATTGGACAAACTCTTGATCTGGATGGGAGCGCAGATAACCCGCCAAGACCTCAACGTCAATTGGGGTGTGACAGACAGGCCACTGAATTGGCGTCAGAGGAAGGATGGATGGTGTGATAGCCAGCTGGCGCAAGGCACCCATATATGGGTACGGGCCTGCGTTTGCCCCAAGGAGAGCCAATGTCAGCCGCTGTAGGTAGGAGAAAACCACGCCTATAAGGAAAAGCAACAACAGTGAACACATATGGCATGCCTGATTGAAATTATAACACCATGCCTACATGTATATACACACTCGTTAACATGTCAGCCCACGTGTACACTGTAGATGTACATGTACATCGTATAGTCGTGCTGCCTGCCCATATGTTATATTGCGTAACAATACGTACACCCATGCCAACATCATACTGAAACAACTTGTGAAGAACACCATGATATACAAGCAAATAATGATAGATATGTACAAGAGATAAATGATAAAGTATATAGTCAATTGAAGTGGTTCAGTACTAGGTATCCAATTCAAGCCGTCGACGAATGAGGAGGGGCGCTCGCAGAGACTGCGGTAGTACGTGTAGGTGCTCCCTGACGGCGACGGCAATCCTTTGCTGGGTGGGGACCCTGGAAGCAGTTGGAACAAAGGTGTTTGTATGTGCATGTGCCAGGGTAGGCACACTCTCCCTCATTCCACGACTTACAAATAGGCCGCGTACTAGGACTTGGACGTGGTTGTTGCCGGGATACCTGGGATCTACCTGGTGTGGTAAGCTGCTGCTGGAGTTGAGATAAGGCACAGGTTGCCGCCGTGTGGTCACAGTCGTGGCATAATGAGCAGAAAGTACCTCCGTCGGTGGAACGGCGAGCCAGTATGGTGGTTGCTTGGAGGGACGGATCGATAACGTTCCATGGTCTATTACCAGGGGGGATTGCTGCCTGCTGGCGAAATAGACGGTCGTAATCAAGCCATCCAGAACCGCCATGCCGCAAAAACTCCCTGACAATCAGAATAGCGTACGCCAATCTATCGCGAGTCACTGAGACAGTTGTCCCCACTGCCAAAAAAGTCAGAAAACAACAAATCCAGGAGGGAAGTGTGGTCACCTCCCGAACCCTAGGGTTCGAAGACACCTGGAGAACACTCGCCCCTAACGAACCCCTGACGTCGTCCCAATGGCCCCTCACTACAACATTATCACCTAGTAGCTCACGCATCTCAACAAAACGATTAGCCCGCACCAAACTCACAACACGAGTAGGCACCGGACGAAGAGACACAGATAGACTCATCCCTGGTTGAGACAATGACAACAATGAGAGGCCAGGGTCAACCATGCCCTGGGTACCGGTCTGAAGTTGGCCCGAGCTGGTAGACATCGGTGCCTGTGGAACCACTGCGGAGGGGACAGGTGACTGGGTTGGGGCTCCTGCCAAGCCAATAGAAGTCAATAGTTGTGGGGAAGGGAGCACACCAAGTTGAGCAGTACCTGAAAAAGAAATGGGAAAGATCGAAGCTACATGATGTGCGTCACCCCCCTCCTGCATGTGCACACAGTACCATAAGCATCGCCCCATAGAATATGACCGTATACCGTTACCCCGCTCAGCAGGCGCAGATGGTTAACCCCACTTGTGTTCAAGACCCGTACACATAAAACGCACTTCTCTATAACAACACTATACTAGTATTAACCACTTCTCACACTCGCACCCTGCCCATAAACATTAAGCGTCCAGCCATATGCAATGCACTGTTAGCAGCAAACTACCATACCACGCCGCCCACACAACCCAAACACTCAAGTTGGGTGTTACCACACTAACATAACCCATACTAGTATACACAGCTGGGGAAGGGGCGTCAATTACCACACCTGCATGTTCAACACCCGCCCAAAAACAAATACTCATGTCAACCCAGCGCATACATAATTAATATGTACATAACATAGCTATATACATACGACTGACTAACCGCCTGAAAGCTGGGGAGGGCCAAGTGGCAAGGGGGCAGAGACAATCGGGGTTGCCACAGACGGTGTCGTGGATGTGCTAGCGACCGTACTAGGCTGGACAGCCAAGCCAGATGCTGGGGATTGTAGCACGAAGGAACTGGTAGATAGCGCGGGTTGGTTCTGCTGAAAGCTCACTACGACCTGCCCGACTAGAGCCACAAACTGGTCCAATGACAGATCGGCAACAGAGTTGACAGACGATAAGCCAACAGAGCTAGACGAGCTAGCAGAAACGGAGACGGCAGGCGGGACAGACGAGGCCACACTAGTACTAGTACGAGAAACACGAGATGTCCCTCGACCTCTCGATCCTCCACGAGAACGACCGGTACTGTACGGTTGAGGTCGGGCCGGTCGACGAGATGCTCCACGGGCAGGCATGTATGGGAAATAAGAACTCTTACACTCACTGGCACTGCAGAAAACAAACGTTGAGCAGAGAATGTTGGGCTTACAGCTTGCCTAGTTGCCAAACTGATCGCAATAATCTGTATACCAATTGCACGCATGCGCACGCGGTAGCCCGCCTGAACCACTGCAAGGGAGTGGCCACTTGCCCATTAACTGCATTTACCCTGCCTGTAAATGATCATTTTTGCAAGTACTAACAAACTTCAAGATTGATCCAATAGCTTTCACATTCACCTCGTTTACATACGACGTCAGGTAGTCACTTGAAGTGGTAGTCCTTAGGTAAGCCGTAGATGTGTGAAGGTGACCATTGATGATAAGATGATGATAAATCATTGCCTTTCCAACGTTTGCATTTGGTACCAAATCTTTGATTAGGTTGATATCATGAGCTGTTAAGTCAGCATCATCACCGAGAAGGTACTTTCCCACGATTAAATAACCACTACCAAGGTCACACGTAACTCTGTATCTGTAGAATGGAAACAGATGTGTGAAAACAATTGTAAATTACACTATAGCTGGCATATAAACATCACAGTGATCAATTAACTGCTTCACCCTATAGCTATATATATATATGTGACCGGCTCTACAAAAAAAGCACTTCTTTGATTATAGCAAAAAAATGAGATAAGCCAATCAGCATAATCTACATACCACTGGCATCAATATGTCAAAGTTTGACAGGTATTGA
>JAYJLX010052927.1:0-11080 GCA_036873525.1 Chalinula nematifera | reverse complement strand
ATACATACATACATACATACATACATACATACATACATACATACATACATACATACATACATACATACATACACTGTTTAAGAGGTTTCTATAGGCCTCATGAGGAAACGGTATAGTAATTGTATTGGGTATGAAGCACAAAGGTACATAATGAGGGGTATCTATTGGCTGAAGCTTCTTATAGAATTTGGCCTCAGGGCTTGGGAAGCTTCCTCGAATGAAGCAATGTGATTGAGTTATTACAACAGAATATTGAATAATACTGATATGAAGCTGTACCCATGTACATGTATATACACATAGGTCATGACAGGAAGAGGATATGGGACTGGCTATAAACAGAGGTGTAATATCAAATGAAACACTTTACTACAAAAAACTAATGCATAAAAAAATAATGTTGAACCAGCAATGAAATGGTGTCGAAACCAAGAATTGATCAATCAATTTGCATGCAGTGTCTATTGGAAAGACAAGCCCATAAAATGTTTGTAAAAAACCTATGTACATGTTGCGTGGACGTTTACCAATTAGTGCCTATAGATATAGTGCACCTTAAGTTAGAACACCTCTTCAATGGAAGGTATAAAGTTATGAATACGCAGTCTCACATAACCAGCCCCTCCTACTCCCGATGGGCAAGGAGGGTCTACCTATACAGCGTACCACTTTCAGTTCTCAATTTAATGAGCTATAATGTCAGGCTTCACTTGCAACTTACGTCAGCTAGTGTGTTGTATATATCGTTTGATCATATCGATTCTATAGCAATTATAGTGGGATTAACGAACTTAATTCGAAAAAAAAATTTTCTCATGTAATTTCGTGTAGGTTACTATGGATTCTAGAAGATACATTATAATCACCGTGATCCAGAGCAAACTATGTAGACCGTCCTCCCCATCGGAGTAGGAGGGACTGGCTATATCCGAGACTGATACAGCTGTGGCTTATGTATACAATGCATGTAGGGATGCATGAAATATTTACATACCTTCAGTAATAGAGGGACCACAATGTATAGAGCTTAGAACATCTGTAACTTGATAGTAAGGCCACGAATCTTCCGGAGCAGCACACATTTGAAACGAACATGTAAATGAAGTGATATTAGGATCATGAGTGGCTATAATGCTATCGGTTATTTCCAGGTCATCCGCAGGCCAACCGAAATAATCAAAGCTCTGCAGTTGATATAAGACAACAGAATAATATTAATGTTCAGCTTCTAACAACACAGCATCGTGTATTGCCCTTATTCTAAAACACCAATACAGTGGAACCTCTCTACTGCACTGCTGGGCCAAATCAAAAAAGTTTAGATAGAAAAGTGTACGCCTGTTTGGAACTGAGACAGTGTTACAGAGGTGTCCCTATTTCAGATTACAGAGGTTCCACTGTACGTAATACACAATGCAAATAAAAATAAACCAGGCACTGTAGACCCAGCTAATACACTGGAGCAGTCAAACTAACCCCATTCGACTCATTCGATATTCCTGTATAGCAATCGTAATCAACCATGATTTCTGGACACGAAGCTGCCTCCTTCTCCCCGCACCTCATGATCAACTCTATCAGCCCTTCTTCAGTCTTACAATTGGCCGACAAGTTGAGCAAAAACTTTTTATCATGTGGATAAGGTTCTAAAGTATCAGCACGAGATGCCAAACACATGGTCCATGTAACAATATCTACTATACAGAGTAGTAAAACCATACCTTGCACTCTCTCGCATGATAGTTGACCACGGATAACGTTGCACAGAGTCGAGAGGACTTGTACAACCAAAAGAAACGTCTTCTGATCGCTCATCATGGTTGGCACGCGTTTGCACCGTGTAATGAACTTGGATTTTATGAGACGTCTGCTACTAAAAATAGCAACTATAGCCAGAGGATGGGCGTTGTCAGTGATCACAGTAATTCCCAAGTTTGCTAATATGTATGGGTTGGTTGAAATGTCAACCAAGTCAAAACTCCATGCAATGGTGATGATAACTGGCTGACTTTTAAAACTAGCTGGAACATGCATCAATGGTGATAGCAGCTCTTATACTCTAGCTTACATTAATGATCATCACATAAACATGTGGATTGAAACGTATGTCCTCCTGACCTGCAGGTTATTTATATTATAAATTATATAGAGACACTGCATGACACTTGGGATGCGCGTGTGTGTATATACGGCATGTGCATGGCCTACCACACACAGCCATGCGGCAGGTATATAGTGTACAGCAGTAGAACTGAGGTCAAGCACGCCGCATGCATGATTAATATTAAACAGGTCACAGTATAACTCCACATCATTAATACAATTATACCCTACAGTCATTGCCACTGTACGAATTATGATTTCCATTAAATCATGCCCGGCCGCGCCATTCGCAATCCAGACAGAGCGGCATGCCACCAGACAGCATTGATGTAGATCAATTCTCACTAAAGTTGCTATAGTTGTGTATTCACCGGAAAATTTTCAAAAACAATTAACTTTTATATCATTGCAAAATAATATTAAAAAAAAAGAAACATTTTTTTGACTAAATGCTACTGTCATTATTGTCAGGTGTGTGATCGAGCGCTAGAGAGTTCCAGTTTATCCTACGTCATGAAGTGAGTATTTCAGTGATAATCCGCTAGGCTTGGCCTACCGTGACGCTAACGGGAGTCAACTGTTGATCCTTATTGTAGCAAGATGTAGTAGTCTGTAAGTATGTGTGTTCAGCTATATAATCTGGATCATTTCTTTCATGTTCCGTTATATAACCCTCAGATGTTGACTGCTCGTATCCATCACTGAATGATGAATGCAAGGATACACTCCGCAGATCATCAGCTGCAGTAGTTTCTATGATGACAGGAGGTCGTATTGGACAGTGTAATGGGCTACTGGTATCAGTGGTTGACTGTTTACATGAATGGGAAGGATATTCCAATGATGTTTCAACATATCCACAACCATCAATGGATGATAAACTAACATGTTTCATATCATTACGACGAATGTCATAGTTACTATGCTCAACGTTTGAACCAGAGGTATCCATAGTGCCTTCATTATCGATCACTGGTTCAACTGGCGTCTCACAGCATTCATCAGCTTTATCACTTGGTATTGAGTTATTGGGCTCCTCATTGGTTGAGGTACTAGAGGTGGAGGGTAGGGAGAGGTTGTACACCTCCAGAGACTGGATAATCGTGACCAAGGATCCTGTTATATCGGGTTTCTGAAATGCCACCATTGTTTGGTTACCCTGTAACAAATAAATAATATGGAATTATTACTAATAAATAGCAGTATTATAACTGACTTTTACCTTTTTTATAGCAATTGGCAAGTCAAATTCAATACCACTGGAATACCTAAAATAATTAAGAATATGGTCTATGTATTCGTAATTATGTACCCTTTATGTATTTGTAATTAATGTACCCTCTATATGCATTTGTAATTAATGTACCCTCTATATGTATTTGTAATTAATGTACCCTCTATAATATTTGTAATTAATGTACCCTCTATATGTATTTGTAATGAATGCACCTTCTATATGCATCAATAATAAATGTAACCTCTATATGTATTTGTAATTAATGTACCCTTTATATGTATTTGTAATTAATGTACCCTCTATATGTATTTGTACCCTCTATATGTATTGGTAATGAATGTATACCCTCTATATGTATCAATAATGAATATAAGTAACAATAATAAATATAATACTCTCTCTTCATGTAATGTTCCACACATGCATCGGTAATCTAGAATTTACCCTGTACATGTGTCAGTAATCAAGAATGTACTCTATACGAACATATTTATGGTAGAGTGCCAAATTTCCTGCCTTAACATAAACAATGCACACACACATACATATATAGATATACGTAAAGTCACATTCCATTAAATAGAAACTATGTATTAAATTAATGAAGCATATAGTGCACATGATGTTAAGGGAAAATTCATAATTCAGTTCCAAATCCAAAATGGCTTCCGGCCAAAAAAACGTATGCATGAATACATTCCAATTACATGCCTTTTATACTATATAGCCCCGCCCCCTACTCCCTCTTTCTAATAACTACTCACTTTTGTCCATGTTTAGCTCTACGAATGGCAAATATACATAGCGAAGGAGTGATTATTAATACCAGTAGAACAACAACAACAGATGATATGACAAAATAATATACAGAGGTGATGTTCTCCTCGGAAGGTGGCAAAGTTCCCCCCATTGCTATAGACGTTGTAGTTACAGCTGTAAAAGGAATAAGAAGCTTGACTGTTTGCAATAAATGTTTATTATAAGACGTATGAGAACGCTTGAGAATTTTATTTTGGTTTAAAAAAAAAAATAAAAAAAAGCTCTTTATATAGAACACAAACATAAAGGGAGTTTCCTTTGAGCTAGTGTTTCGAGCAGATGGCTTGTATTTCATGCAACTGGCTGCTACATGCTTTAATTAAACTATTTGAAACCTTCTGATTACAAATTTGTAAGAGTCACTATATTCTATAACCAGAAGCCTACTTCACAATAAGGCAATTATTAACCAATAAGTACTGGCTACTATCATCAAAATAAGGTGGTTTTCCTGTTGAATCCGTATCAAACTAAAACACCATACCCATATTCAGTTCGACCATCCTCAATTCATTTACACATAACAGTTTAACTGTCAAACAGTACTCGATTTCTTTACCTGATGTAGTGGGTACCATTGACCACTGGGACGATGATAAAGCTGGTAATTGTGTGTTATTAATTTCATTGGCTGCTGAAGACGAAGTGCTAGTATAGACTGATGACAGGTGGTGACTGTTATAGCTGGTGCTTGATAATGAAAGTGGTATTGATTTTTTGGTCTCCTGACTGGATATTTCCGTCGAATCCATTGCTATCAGTGGTGCATGTGGGATGGTGTGGTAGATAAAAACAAAGAGCGAGGAGGTGGAGAGAGATAAACAGAGTTAGCAGAAAATAAAGAAATCAAATGGAATAAAGGAAGAAAGAAAGTGGAAAGGAAGTGGAAAGAGGGAAGTATAGAAAGAGAGAGAGAGAAAGAAATAAAGACTATTTTTTTACAAGTGACAACTAAAGGTCCATATACCCAATAATGAATATGTTTCATGAAACGTTGTTTTAATGGAAAAAGATAATAACTTGAAAATGTTTCACGAAGTTGGCTAGTGGTTGGTCTACTTCATAAAACGTTTCAGAGTTCCTATCTTTTTCTACTGAAGCGATGTTTCACGAAACATGTTTCGTGAAACAAAGTTTTATATGCATGGTGGACCTTAAGACTATTAATGAATATCCTCAAGTGTTATAGTTCTATACCAGCTATTTATACAATCTTCCCATTCAATTCAAATCTAATTATAGTAAACTACACTATAACAAAACATAATGAAAACCCCTGTATAATAACTATACTATGCATCAGCTGTACTCCTAAAGCTATCCAATCAGAACATATGAAATACCTTTCAACTTGAATGAGGTATTGCTGGCAATTGGTGTGGTCACAGAGTTACTAGAACTGATGGATAGTAATGGAGAAGATGACGTTTGAACAGGAGTTGTTGAATTTAGAATGATTCCTGATGACGTCCACTGACCAACAGTAGAAGACTTTAATTGTGTAAGAGTATCATCTGGTGACGGGCTACTGAGCGGAAGTACAGCTGTGCTCACTTCAGGAGGATCTACAATAATTTAAATTTTAAGATGCTAGCTAGTTGATCGCCATACGATATAAAACTATTACACAGCGCAGCCATTAAATAATGACATGTTACCATACCTATTTTACTATAGACTACCATACAACTTGTGAGTATCCATGAATAGGGAGCTATGTGTGTTTTGTCTACAACCACTACTCTACTAGTACTACTACCGGTAGTCCCCACTATGGGGTATACCAGCGGCACCAATTACAGAACCTTTATTGTTAGTGTGTACTGCTGCTATATCGTAAGTGGCTAATCTGGGATCCTCATTTGCTTTCAGTAAAAATCTAAGAAACGTACACTCAATTTGTACATGCTGCAATGATATGGCTCAATTTTGAAACGTTTTGAGCCACACCCACAAATCTTGTACATTAGTACACTTGAGCCCCTCCCTTCCAAAACCAGACGTCACCAACTGATGCAGCATTAACTCCTGAGCTGCATACCCACTGCGGACAAGGTACCATTTACTGAAAAACTTTTCACAATTTCTTACTTTTAATCAGTCAGCAATAAAAGTGGATATAATTAATAAACATGCGATCCGCAATCATTCCACACATATATATGTATAACAGATGGTTATTGAAAATAATAAAACATGAAGGGCCAGATTCACCAAGTTTAGTGCTAGGATTTCTAATATACGGTACTAATATCAATTTGTATATGTTAAATGATATAAAGCGGGTTCATTCTGAGTTTGCCTACCTCCAACAAAGCAATGATTCATGACAGTATCAAATGGTCTATTGCAGGACTGTAAATTTAGAAAACCAGAGTCATCATACATAGTCGAGCATGCTCCGAACGTGCAATGGTAGCCAGCATTCCCAGCGTTAATGGTTTTAGGTGGTATCGGCCATATTGAGTAAAATGCAAACAAAGTGTTCACATCATGACCAACCAGCTGAACATAGAAAAAAAAAAGAAAAAAATTTATTACATGCAACGAACTGTCTGCTGTATGTACTCATGCAAAGACTAACCTGATCAGCTGTGACATTATAGCTAGAGCAGTTATAACTAACATTAACTTCAACGGCTAGCTCCTGATTAATATTCCGTCCTTCCACTTTTAGCACAATCTCATTATCTTTCGAGCAGTTAGCTAACAACGAAAGTACAGGCCAAACTAGATATGACGGCTTGCCTTTTTTTACGTAAAAAAATATGAAAGATGCTCAAACACAACACCCCCAACCCAATGAGCTCATATGTACTTTCACAACTCTTGAATGAACACAGTGCGGACCGACCAGGCTGGAACAGCAACGCCACACATCCAAGCAACCGTACAAGTAAAGTAAGGAGAACTGCCATTTCGTTTAGCAGACGCAAACATGAAAACAGCCATGCCGTCCAACTTTATACGAAAACCTTTTGAAAACCCCACAGGATCTAGGAAGCCTATAGACTTATAACTACATATAACCCCACCCCCTAAAATTATTATAATTCGATTCACATTGGGTTTTTTTTTTTATGTCATGATAAAATAACAGAGAGAAAAGTTGAAATTAATAGGTCAGGGCATAATACAGTATCAGTCAGTGCTGCTGCGTTGTGGTGAAACATCATATTTAAGAACTTCACAGCCATGGCATATAATACAGTGAGTATACGTACAACAGTGCAATATGAATGGGTGGGGCTGATTACTCCATCAGCATGCATCACAAATGTCGATTTTAAAACTGCTTGCTGGTGCCGTTTCAGGTTTAACAGCGCTAGCTATATGTGGTGATTCGTGGTGGTTACGAACGACAACAAAATGATGCTCATCAGCTGCAGTACTGGTTAAAAGAACATTGTCCAAGTTGAATATGGTGGTAGAGTGAAGAAAGCAACCTGGCCGCTTCCATGTTCCTGCAGGCTTTAGAGAAGTTGCATCAATGCTACTGTTACTGCCTGAACAAGGTATACCAGAATCATTCTTAGAAGATAAGCCAATCTCGTCATCATCTTCAAGGTGAAAATTCATACCATCACCTTGACCATATTCTCCTTTGATAGAGCTCTCAGGAGTAGAGGAGCAGTAACTTGTGGAACTAGTTGAGCTGTGTTTTGACATCCTGAATACCAATGAGGTATCAGAATCCAATTCAATATCGTCCGACATCTTGCAGTATGAGCTACCACTGTCTGAACTAGGAGTCGGAGATACAGATGTGGAAAACACTGGTATAAGCTTCAAGGATTCCTCCTTATGCATTGTGGTTTCTGTGGTGGTCACATGAAGTGGTGAATCACACAATATTTCACTATTATCAACTATAGCTGGTACTGTTGAGGATGAATCCTGCTCACTAGCCTCTACTACTTCTTTACCATGCAATATATCAATAGAGCCTTCACTAATAGTGGTCGTTCCCTCACTCATATCTTCAACATCTGCACAACTATCAGCTCTTACTGTTGCATTGATTGGTGCAGCTGTTCCAGGAGATATACTGGTGTTCCCTGATGCTAGTATCGTGGGTGTCGTGGCAGTTTCTGTACTAAAATAGGCCAGTGAATTAACATCGGTTACTATAGACTCCTTAGCCATACTGATACCAGTCAAAGTACAGATACTGACAGATGGCTGAACATGAGTGAATCCCTCCTATATTGCAAGCATGATTATTATAGTGATAAATGATGTTATTATGCTGTGAAAAAAAGAACACTCACATTTTCATCTTCATTGTCTTGAGATATCTTGGGGTGTTTTCTGAATCCGTGAAGAAAATATAACAATGTGCAGAAGGCAAGTGTAACTGTCACTCCGAACCCCAGCAGCATAAAAGCAATAATAATCACCATGTACACAGGAATCGCTGGATAGTAAAGCATATAATACATTGATCTTGCTAACTTGATGGCGATTCCAATTTACCTTTAGTCGAACTGTCTGTTGGGTGGAGTGATGAGAGTAGAGATGATGTGGCAGAGATTACTGCTATCTTTGTTGCTGTTGTTGTTGGTACAGATGGTAGTAATGCTGCCCCAGTAGTAGTAATCAAGGACATTGACCCATCTGAGTCAGTGGAAACTACTGTCACTGAAGGATATTGACCAAGTAAGGTGGGTGTGGCTTGTACATCGGTGATGTTTTCTATAAAGGGGGGAGGGGTACAATGAACATATTATGTATTAACTTTTACCAAAATAAATATATATTTTCTGCTTTTAAAAGGTTACTATGTACTCTAGTAGTAATGATAATGATACATCAATACATTAATGATACATTAATAGGCCACACCCGTAGTAGTCCTACTAGTGCAGTGGTTAAGGCACTGGCCTCCGGAACCTGGAGGTGGTGCCTGGCTGGGTTCAACTCCACCTACCGGACTAAAAAATATTTTTCTTTTCATTTTTTTTTCTGGGTACCAAGTCTACTGATAGGGTCTACTTTGTAAATAGACATAACTGTCCCGTCACGGTGGCCAAGTGGTTAAGGCGCTGTGCTTCGGAGCTTGCTCTGAGCCAGAGTCGGGGGTTCGAATCCCTCCCGTGACTTCTCCCAACACTGTTGTTCGGTATGCCTGTTACGTGGTAGTAGTCAATCGTGTCTAGGGGCCGACTACTAGCTCCCTATTTATACTGCCGTTGAATATGACTGATTATGTCCGTTAATAAGACGTGTTCGGTCAGCAGTATAGTAGCAGGGTAACTGTGAGTGGCAATGGTTGCGGGCGACATTCGGAATATCAACATTCCGTCTGCCACCATTTTTTTTTCTTTTTTTTTTTTTTCTTTATTATTGGTCATGTTTAAACTGCATATACAGCTTTGTTAGGTCCTATAGGTCATGTTTAAACAGAAAAAAAACCAGCCATATAGCTATACGTAGTTTGCTGAATTATTGAAACGAATACATCTACACACAAAACTTGTATAATAATGGTGAAGTGGACCAATTTTTCATGGAAAGATGGTCCTATTCTGAAAATATATGTCCCCATTAGAAATTATGGTAGGACAGCTTCTCCTATATGGAGTATCAGTCCTATAGGATGACTCGTAGTACTATTATATAAACTTATTTTTTTACTATACTAAAAGGTATTTTGGATATACTTATACTAAAACTAGTACTAAATTTTTTCCTGATAAACATTTTGGTCTGGGGCCCGGGAGGGGGACCATTTTTCCCTGATGAAAATTTTGGTCTGGGGGGACCATTTTTCCATAAAAATTTTGGTCCGTTTCAATGCCATAATGTGGGGCTATAATACACTGTATGTGGTAATAATCATTGTAACCTTCAAATAAACTGCTGCAGGTTGCATTGTTTTTGTTCAACTGTAAACAGTTCTGTCCATCAATATACACACAGGCAAATAGGGCACATGATTGATGTTGGTCAGACGGTGATACTGGTTCAGCAGGAAACAACAACACATGGCTACCATTGGGAACGTTGGCCCCACCCACTACCTCATGAATCTAATGAAAGAGATGATGAGTAAAATGAGTTACATGTTCAGTTTATATGTAATACCGTCTCATTTTCCTGTAATGGGTTGGAGCATATATACTCAATCCATACCAGCTGTATTGCAGTCTTGTTTCGCCATCTGACACGAACAGCAGACGAATTTAGGCAGTCGACGTTCAGCTCTAGCCCATCAACTCTAGTAGTACCTGAGAAAAAGAAGCATAAGTAACGCATGACTAAAGTACACTGTCACATTTAGGCTGCGTATGAGCTAGTGAAAGGAATTTGTGTAACTTCAGACCAAACAGTGTTAGCGCTTCACTCTGCTAACAAATTCCTCACTTCTGTCAATCACAGAGGGAAGACCGTACGAATAATATATATCGGTTAGCACATCAGCTGCTGTGTAGTATTGTACCACTATAGCACTCTTATGTATTATAATATACCAAAACCACAACATCAACAATATACATATAAACTATATGCAACAATACATACTGTGCAACACTTGCTTGCAGTTCAATACACAGTGCAATTTGAGCCAATCAAGTCAATTCTAATTTACTACACGTCGCATTCATTGGTGAAAAATGAAACAATAAAATAGCCCTTTGAGATAAATACACATATGTATGAGTACTGATGGATCAATACACAGATCGATTGAATATATTCCCAAAACACGTTAGCCATTGTATTCAATGCGTCTGCTTTATTTTAGACTAAATAACTCTATTGAAAATTATTGATTCTGAACTCTGGTCTATACATAGAGGAAACCGACCGGCCTTTGAGACAATGAATGATATTACATACATACTTACATACATACATACATACATACATACATACATACATACATACATACATACATACATACATACATACATACAT
>JAYJLX010052916.1:0-11082 GCA_036873525.1 Chalinula nematifera | reverse complement strand
GGGTACCCTATATACATGTGAGTATATGTCACCGTACATGTACTGTACATGTAATACCTACGTTACTATAGTATACGTGGATACTCTGACAGAGGGAGGTACCCTATATACATGTGAGTATATGTCACCATACATGTACTGTACATGTAATACCTACGTTACTATAGTATACGCGGATACTCTGACAGAGGGGGGTACCCTATATACATGTGAGTATATGTCACTGTACATGTACTGTACATGTAATACCTACGTTACTATAGTATACGTGGATACTCTGACAGAGGGGGGTACCCTATATACATGTGAGTATATGTCACCGTACATGTACTGTATACACGTAATACCTACGTTACTATAGTATATGCGGATACTCTGATACCGGCTATACACATGATGGTGACTACTACATGCACTGTACATGTAATACCTATGTAACTATAGTATACAAATACTCTGATATTATGTAATACCAATATTACTGTACCATGAATGGCGGTTCAGTTTACCAAAGTAACTATGTCATTGCCAAGAATGTGTGTGACGAAACACGGCAGCATTAGACATGGGTGGATTAGACATGGGTGTCAAATATACAAGTCACTGATTTCTGGTTATAACATTTCTCTCCTTTCTTGCCTTTTACTTTAGTCACTTCTCGGCAAATTGATGCTGGGCCAGCGGTGTTCATTGTTTTTGGCATTCAGTGGAGACTCATCGTCCCTGTGCCTGCTTGACTGACTTGTGGGCACATTAAATAAGCCCTGGCATTGGTCCTCAGCCCATTGTTTTTACCGTCTACCAGATCATGCCGGGCAGACTCCAGTATATAAAAGTTGTGCCTATTTTATTCATAATAAATATCATAATAAAATTTACTTTTACTGTATTTCTGAAGAATCCGTCATATTCTTCATTTATAAAAAATATAAATTTACCACATAATTATGAAGCATTTTGGCAATGGTTTAGCGGTTTACTGTCCCGTTGACTAAGTTATCTACTTTGGGGCCATATGTTTGAGTTCAAATTTCAGCCATGTTCTAGGTTTCCGCTTTTATGTGCGCATGAACGGAAGTGATCGTTCATCAATACCATACATAAACGCCTACTATTTATTCTGCAACTTCTCATTTAAGCTTATTATGTCATGTACAGCTTGTAAATTCTTATCAGTAGATCTTGTGTGCAACAGTTCGTGAAATTTAACAAGACTTAACATACCTGTGTTCTTTGTAAAGGTGTTATACTAATGCAGTCATGCTGCTAGTGCACTAAAGTGTGAACCTTCACCACACTATGCAGCACAAACCACAGTTATACACAAATTCACACATTGAGTCATACAGGGATCTCCACTTGCTAAGTAATCACTTTCAAGATCCAAGATGATTGAGACTTAAACATTTATGCACTGGTGCATTAAAAATTTGTACTGGTTTATTAAAAATTTCTTTGTAGTATAGTTAAATTAAATAATTTTTTGGGCGGAGATCCCAATGATAAATAATGGAGAAGACTGACTTCAAAGAAACGGCCGCAAGCTGATCTTTCTTCGAAGCCAAAATAGGTATGCAAATCTACATGTTCTTCTAATAACACCAAGATACAACAACAAATCAAGCTTAGGACAAGACAATTTAACCAAGCTTATGGCTGAACCACTCGATGACAAAATCGTAACTTGACTTGCAACAACTATTCCTCGCAAATGAAAAGCTTACCAGTAAAAACTTACCAAACCACCACAAGCTAGGATCCCTTTTAGACTGAATAACTCGCGAACGGTCCAAATACTAAAACTCGGACAAGAAACTGCTTGAATTGATGATGACAGGCTTAGTCTCAGAATTCGTGAACGGGCTAAAATTTGGACAACTAGAAACTGCTTGAATTGATGATGACAGGCTTATTCTCAGAAAGATTGAAAAGGGAAAACAAACCGTTCAAAGTGAAAAAGTTTTACAAACTAACAAACTAGCACAAAAGTGCAAATCCTTGCGCTCTTTTGGAAAGACTTTCTGCTGGTTTTGGAGATCAACTGGCACTGGCAGACATTACTACTGTATCATGCATTTCAGTAGTGCTGAGCGATAGTATCGATAGTTCCGATAATCACAATAGTAATTCTCTATCACTATTATGATAGTGAAATTTATCGATAGTTCCGATATTCACGATAGTAATTCTCTATCACGATCATGATAGTGAAATTTATCATTGTACCACATGCTTGTTTAGCTGTTTGCTTAGCGCATGTGTGCAGACTGCGCACACAAGTGGATGCAGCTGGTTTTACATTTTTTTAAGCTGCTGTTAAATGATCAGTTCCTTCAGAAAACCTTGATTAATTTTTTCTAGTAAGCTACTGTGACATCTGTTACCTTCAAATGACAATTACTGTGACAGTATGTGTTTATTAAATGAAGTTGGTAAGGCATATGGTAATTAATGGTACAACTATCGTGATACTGTTCATATCGGGATATTTTTTTTGACTATTGATCGTGATAGTGATGGTACTACTATCGCTTAGCACTAATTTCAGCGTTTGCAACAAAGAACAGGGATGGCTAATCAATTAAGGCTAGCAATGCAAGGGTTAAAAAAATGGAGAAGAGTTAAAAAAAAATGGAGAAGGGTAAAAAAAAAAATGGAGAAGAAAGGTGTGGTCAACCGAAAAATCTCTCATAGCTGAATCATTGATTTTGCTTAAAATATTGTAACGAAGCAATTCTAATAGCAATATTGTGATCTTAGGTTGACAATGCAAGTTACAGGTCTAACCCACATCAGGAAGCAAGATACAGATCGCCATTTTGCTGCCGGTATTGCTGAACAAATTCTGGATTACTGGTCGACAAGCAAATAAAATTAACCTGAGATTTTAACAAAAGTAACTCAAAAATGGATTTATAACATATCGAGCCAAAAAGCTCAAACACATTTTGCCACTTACCACACTACCCAAGAAACAGCAAAGATGCCACAAGAACAATAGCAAAGTAGAGATCACTGACTAACTGCTTATGAAATTTGGAGGGCAGCAGACATCAAATCGTTATGCAATGACTGTTTAAAGTGAACTTTTTGCTAACTAACAAACGAACGAACAAGCTAACAAACTGACTAACGTATCCTTTGCTATGGCTTTGCCGGCGCGAGGGATAACTAACCCTCATGTGCAAATCCCTCGCATGTACTCCTTACTACTTGCTGTCCTTTACAACATCTAGCTTTGTGACAAGGAAGAAGCTGACTAAACCCATTGAAAACAATAAGGATTAAAAATATAACACATAATTATGAAGAAGGGTGTAGCACTAAACAATTATGCTTGGGTACCTGAACTATTGATTTTGCTTAAAACACTTTAACGAAGCGATTTAAATAGCGGCATTTGTAGCTCTTATGATCCCAGGTCGACAGTGCAAGTTACAGCTCTTAACTCAGCCCAGGAACCAAGATACAGATTTGTGAAGATCGCCATATTTCACATTCATAAGCTTAACCTATCAAGCCCAACAAGCTCAAACACATTTTGCCACTAATGTACATTGTACCACACTATCCAAGAAACGGCTAAAGACGAGACAAGAACAATAGCAAAATAGAAATCACTGGCTAACTGCTAGGGGTGGGCAATAAACCGTTTCTTAGTTGTCAGTACAATATTATTTTATTATTGGACGATAAAATTATTAATATTGCAAAAAAACAATAATTCACAACAATATAATATTGAATATACAATAAAAGTACCATTTACCATTTACGTATACGGTATATCGATCACGTGTTCTGGACTTCGAATAGAAATGGCCATGGAACTAATACCAAAGAGTGGAACAACCAGTATTGTTTGGGGATATTTTGGTTTCGAGAAAGGAGTCAATGAACTACCAAAGGACAAGGAAACTGTTGTATGCCGTACATGCAACAAGAAAATCCGTGTTAAGAATGCTAACACGTCGAATCTGATGAGCCATTTAAAGAATCGCCATGCAAGCTGTTTTCTGAAGCTCAAGAGGGAATGTCTGCAACGACATCCAGAGGTGAAGCTACACCGAGAAGCAACCATCCTAAGGAAACGCAAAGTCAACAACTTAGTATGGAAGAGTCGATCAAAAGGAATCAAAGGTACGATAGAAAAGGAAAGAGATGGCAGAGATTACCGATGCAGTGACTTATTATATAGCCAAGGACAGTGTTCCCATTCATACTGTGGACAAGCCAGGGTTTAAACGCCTTGTAAGTACCCTTGATAGTCGTTATGATATTCCAACTCGCTCATATTTCACACTGCCTGCCTTGTACTCATCCACCGTAGCAAGGGTAAAGGAAGAGCTTGGCACAGCGAAGTATTTCTCAGCTACAACTGACGCCAGGGTATGGTACCTTACTTGAGTTACTTCATCAACTTGCTGAAGCACTCACAGCTGCTTTGGAGTTGTTGTCTGATGATGGAATTTGCTTAACAACCGACAATGGTAGTAATGTTGTCAAAGCTGCACGGCTTTTAGGGTGGAATCGGCTCTCATGTTTTGGCCATAATCTTCATTTGCCATAACGAAGTCACTCAAGGATTACAGCAGATGTACTCGAGCCTTTGGTGTGTGCCAGAAAATTGTAAGCTCATTTTCTAAAAGCTGGAAAAACAAGAGGGAGTTAACTCAGATAAGCTTAAATCTACAGCAAAATTCACTTGTTACAGTAAGTATACATTAACAATGACCAGTGGCGGATCCAGAGTTTTTGGAAGGGGGGTTCTTTGCAATTTTGCGGAAACCACGCCCACATCCGGTCAAATACACGCCCATTTTGCAACTGAGATGGGCGTGGATTGCGTTGACCATCGATCCAAAGTCAAGAAAATCATTTCTAGTGGTGTCAGCATCGAGTCTGTGATAGCTCAGGTAAGTGAGAAAAAAAATCTGAGTTTCAGAAAAAGGGGGGTTCAAGCGAACCCAACGAACCCCCCCCTGGATCCGCCACTGATCACCAGTTTATCAAGTTCACCATTAATATGTTCATTTTTTATAGGACTGTCCAACGAGATAGGGGAGTTCAGCTAAAATGGTATCTCGCATATTAGAGCAAGAGGAGGTAATCAGAATAGTGAAGATAGAAAGACGATACACCTCATACCATCCTGGCAGGACATTGAAGTACTTCAGTCGGTAAATGAAGCTCTGTCTCCACTCTCCACGTTGACGGACATTTTGTCCGAAGAAGATTATGTCACAATTTCGGTTGTGCTTCCAATTATGAGCCTCATAAATAATACCTTTCTCAAAGAAAAAGAGGAGGACACACAGTTGACAAAGGACACAAAATCCCCGAATAAAAGCTGATCTCAACAAGCGTATAGCTTCATATGACAAAAATGTCATAGTGCTGTTGCAAGTTGCAAGTTTCTTGGATCCACGGTTCAAATCTAAGTATTTGAGTGATGAAGCGGTACGATTGAAGAGGAATCTTCCAACCAACCTTTGCCCAATAATGATCGTGTGGAGCAAACAACAGAAGAGCCACCGCTTAAAAAGCGTAACTTAGCATCACTTTTTAAAAGCAATACAGCGAGAGAAGATGAAGATGATTCTTTGCCACAGATATCTAATGATTAGCGTGTAAAAATGGAAATAAGTTCATACGAGACTTCTCAGAAGATTGACTTTGAGGACGATCCCCTTCTATGGTGGAAGTTAAAAGCTTCAACTTACCCTCTCTTGTAAGAGATTTCTCGCAAGTATCTATGTATATGTGCAACTAGCTCACCGTCGGAACGACTATTCAACAAATCGGGACAGATAGAGGGCAAACCTCAAACCGGAACGAGTGAATATGCTTACTTTTCTCTCAAGGAATGTCTGACAATTTATTGTTACTAAATGAAAACACTAAAGTACTGAACCCTCGCAGTCATGCATGTATATACATTTCATTTGAGTGACCTGACATCACACAGTTTCTTTCACACAAGTAGGTCGTAGCAGTCTGCACAGTCCAGCACACACACACACTTCAGTAAAACCCAGCATACACAATAGATTCTTCCAAAAGTAAAGACTTAAACAACCAACTGAACTAAGTAAAGACTTACAAGCATGCAGTAGACTTGTAGAGCAGACCATCTGGCAGTTTCATTCGCTCAGTTTCATTAAAACAGACTCCAAGCATTTTTATACAACAATCACTCGAAAATTTAGTCCAGCAGAAGATAAATGGCTTTAAAACAACTTCTACAAATTCTAGGCCCACACTCTAGATGCCATTCCAAGCACGATCGAGCCTAACCTCAAGCTAGCCTCAACATTTTTTTAAGCCATGAAGAAAGGCGTGACTGACACAACATGTGCTCAAGGGGGTGTGGTCTGAAAAAATGGCGACCAGTAAAGCTATCGATCAAAATGTTCAGATCTTTGTCTTAACTTTGGATATGTTTTCAAAAATCCTTTGAATCGTGGAATTGTGGTGCCTTTAATGGAGTGTCAATGAAGTTCTACCATCAAGTATCCACAGAGATTACGTGGTAACACACACACACACAAACCGACTACTATAACCCTCCGCCCACGCTCGGGTTAATTAATTGATTAATTTACTTTTCATTGTTGAGTTAGCAATTATTATTGACAATAATTAGTTGATCGACAATAAATTAAAAAAAAAATTGACAATACAATACTTAAATCATATTGCCTACCCCTACTAACTTCTCAGCTATATTCAAGCTCAGGAACCACAAGACAGCTCCGCACTGACATGTAGTCTAAAGTGAAGTTTTGCTAACACACACACACACACACACAAGTACTCTAAAAACAGATGCTTTGTAAACAGACTTTAGTACAATCTCAGCATACTTTAAGCATTGCTAAAAAGAACATTTCACTTAATAATTAACACCACACCTCTAAGACACCACCACCACTTTTGGCTTTTAATTTTGCTTGAACACATCTGCCAGAAAAAAAAAGTGAAACATCGTGCCCACTTTTTTGTTCAAAAGAAAACACGCTGGATAATAGAAAGTACAACCACCATTTTATAATATTGTTCTGAAAAGAACAAATACAAACAAATAACAAACAAGTATATACACAAAATATCACTTATCTGTCCCAACGTTTCGACCTGGTGCCCTGGCCTTCTTCAGGGGTAAAAATGACAAAAACACGTGCAGAACATAAAATATATATACGATGAGCTTTTGGGTATGTGCTTGAGGTCTACTTACTTCAGTTATAGTGGCGAGTTTTACCACCTGTTTTAGCCACTGTTGCTAATCTGTACATGGAATTCTTCGAGGAGTTAGCTTTGAGTACAGCCCCTGTCAGGCCTAGGATCTGGAAACGCTATGTCGATGATGTATTGTTGAGAAAGGTAAGGAGCTAGAGCTTCTTGCGCACCTTAATAGCATTAGGCCCACGATTAAGTTTACTTTTGAGTTAGAGGAGCAAGGTGAGTTGCCGTTTCTGGATTGCTTGGTCCGCAGGGTCGACAATAGGTTTTCGGTCAGTGTGTATAGGAAGCCAACGCACACTGATAAGTACTTAGACTTTAGGTCACACCACCCGGTTCATGTGAAGCGTGGGGTAGTTACTGCCTCTACAACAGAGCTAGGTGCATCACGACTGATACAGCATTGTTGGAGAGAGAAGAGACGCATTTGAATAGTGTATTTGTTGCTAATAACTTTCCCAAGCAGTTTATTAAGTCATCATTACAGGTCAGGAAGAAGAGAGACAACGAAGGAACCCAGGATAAGGAGAAGGACCATCTACTATGTATCCCATACATTAACGGTATTAGTGAAGACATCAGGAGGGTCTGCAGGCAATACAACATACGAGTTATCTTCAGGTCTGGTCGGACATTAAGAAGTTACAGGATTTGGGCTATGACGCCAGGAGGTTCGGGCTACACAGCTTCCAGGCAGGAGGAGTGACAGCGGCAGCTAATGCCCTGGGTATCTCCGAAAAAAATTTCAAGCATTTCGGTCGCTGGAAGTCGAAGCAGCAAAAGACGGATACGTACTGGACTCGGAAAGCAGCAGAATGATGGTATCACAAAGTCTTGGCATATAGTAGCAACGCTAGCCCTCTTAGGGACAGCTAGTTTTTGGTGTATTGTCCACTGGATTATTTTTCTGTCAAGTGTGCACAACAGTGCTTGAACCAATTGTTGGTTGCTTGTATGTTGGGTAGGAGTGTCAAAAAAGGGGTAGTGGGCGAGTGTGGAAGAGGGTGTATGATTAGGGAGGGGAAATGGATCATAGACTCTGGAGCCACAAGTCACATCTGTAACAACAAAGACCTGTTTGCCCAGCTGTTTCCTCTAAAGAATCCAGTAGAATCACATCTGTAACAACAAAGACTTGTTTGTCCAGCTGTTTCCTCTAAAGAATCCAGTAGAAATAAAACTAGGGGATGGACATACCCTTAAGGCTACTGCTCAAGGTACTGTGAAGGTGACAACTGTTTATGGTCGTGACAGGTCTCGTAGATGTTCTCTCAATGAGGTTCTATTAGTTCCTGAACTATCGTACAATTTGCTGAGCGTATCCAAGATCGTGGAGCGTGGGAATAAGGTGAACTTCTCCAATTCAATGTGTTTCATTAGAGATGGAAAGCAAAGATTGATTGCTGTTGGTTTAAAACAATGTAGACTATATAACGTTAGTACTCAACAAGTATTTGCCAATCTAGCTCAAGACCAAATCTCGAGTCACCACTTCACGAATGAAGATTTATGGCACTACCGGTATGGTCACCTTAGCGTTAAAAATTTGAAGAAGTTAGCTCGTGACAATCTGGTTCGGGAATACAGTTCCTTCAAAAGAGATACAGTTTTGTGAATCATGTTTGGAAGGTAAACAGCATCGAGTCCTTTTCCAACTAACTCATCCAGTAGAGCAAAAGAAACGTCGGAGCTGGTTCACACAGACGTGTGTGGGAAGTTAAACGTGAAGTCTCTAAGTGGTTCGGAGTATTTCGTTACGTTCGTTGACGACTACACTCGTTATGTTTGGGTGTATATATTGAAGAACAAGTCGGATGTTTTTAAACGATTCGTTGAGTGGAAAGCAATGGCCGAGCAACTGACTGGGAAAAGTCTGAAGCTTCTCAGAAGCGACCATGCAGGTGGTGAATACACGTCTACCGAATTTGAAGACTATCTAAAGGGAAATGGTGTTATACACCAGTTAACTGTCCCTAAATGTCTTGAACAAAATGGCGTAGCTGAAAGACTGAACCGAACGTTGATGGAGATGGTTCGTTCGATGTTGGCAAGTTCAAATCTACCAACAAGGTTTTGGGCCGAAGCACTCAATACTGCTACCTACCTTCATAACCGTTGCCCTACTCGAGCTATTGATGGAAAGACACCAAGTGAATTATTGTTTGGTGAACAACCCAAGGTGGGAAATCTCAGAATCTTCGGATGTGCAGCATATTGTCAAGTTCCAAAAGATGAACGACGGAAACTAGACTCTAAATCAAGAAAATGCGTTTTCCTTGGCTACTCGGAGAATCGAAAAGGTTACCGACTGTATGATTGTACCAGACGAGTGATCCACAGTCGAGACGTTATTTTCGATGAAACCTCGCATGGGTTTGAGAAGGAGCAGAGCATTGTTAACACAACTTTGAAGCAGTGTATTCGTGTTGATTTAGAAGACAGTAAGAAAGATGTTCAAGAATCAAATGACACCGAGGAAGTCTCTCAAGGGTTAAATAAACAAAACCCCGTAGTGGAACCGGTATCGAGAACCCGATATCCTACTAAGAGTTTGCAGGCCCCCTGACTTCTTTGGATCGTATATCAACATTGCAGAAAGCACAACGGAACCCCTAACAGTGAAACAGGCGTTGGGTGGAAATGATAGGGAAAAGTGGAAAGAAGCTATGATAGCCGAGTTCTCATCTCTGAAGTCAAATGATGTTTGGGAGCTGGTCGAACCACCTGATGATAGTCCCGTGATGAGTTGTAAATGGTGTTCAAGCGGAAAAAGGGCGAGAACGGTTTGGTTAACAGGTATAAAGCTCGTCTCGTTGCCCAAGGATATTCCCAAAGACCTGGTATTGACTACGAGGAAACTTTTTCACCAGTTGTTAGATTCGAATCACTCCGTGTTTTCCTTGCACTGGCCGCTCAGAAAGACCTGAAAGTACATCAGATGGATGTGAAAACAGCTTTCCTCAATGGTGAGCTTGATGATCTGATCTACATGAAACAGCCTGAAGAATAAAGAAAGTCAAGAGAGCCTCGTATGCAGATTGAAACGAAGCATATATGGCTCAAACAGTCCCCAAGGTGCTGGAACTCAGCTCTAGACGATTACCTCAAAAACATGGGATTCAATCAAACAAAAAGTGATCCATGTACAGTACATCGCAAAAAAACTTTACGTTGCGTAGTACGAAATGATCGTTTCGTGGTAAAAACGATCTAAACACAGTCATTGTTCTCCACTGTATAATACGCAGCTGTCATAACTTTTTGTTGAATTAATCTTTATAAATAGATAAAGGTTTCAACAAGAAGTTATGACAGCTGAGTATAACACAGTAGAGAACAATGACTGTTTTGGATCATCTTTTACAAAACGATTATGAAACAATCGTGTGACGTAAAGTTTTTTTTGCGATGTACTGTACATTGCTGAAGAAGGAGAACCTTTTAGGATTGCTATCTATGTTGACGATATTGTAATCGTTTTGACGTCAAGGATTTGGGTCGAGTCAGCTGTTTCCTTGGAGTGAAAATGATCCAGGATCTGGAGAAAGGCACCATATGGGCTGGTCAACCAATGCACACAGAAGACATCCTAAATCAGTTCAACATGAGAGATACTAAAGCAGCTAAAACTCCAGTGAATACAGCATTAAAGCTAACGAAAGCAGAAGATAACTCAGAAAGTATCGATCAAGAAATGTATCAATCTGCTGTGGGTAAGCTTTTGCATTTAAGCACCCGTACTCGTCCGGATATTGCGTTTGCAGTCTCGAAGATAGCCAGATACACATCTAAACCGACTTTGGAACATTGGAAAGCTGTCAAGCACATATTCAGATA
>JAYJLX010052905.1:0-11084 GCA_036873525.1 Chalinula nematifera | reverse complement strand
AGCGCTGCCCAATACTATAAAAAAAGAATTTGATCTAGCTGACGCCACTCAGATTGCTGTTTTTCCCGACAAGTACGTAGATCCAAAAGATGCGGGTTATAATGATTTATTAAACGAAGGGTACGAGGAAGATGCAAAGTTACAAGAGCAAGTACAGAAAAATAAATTAAAAAATCCACAACTACGGTCTGCCCAACAACGAGCCGAAGGATTGCGCTAGTAACTACCAAATTATAGAGAATGCAAAAGCCCCCTTAATTCGGGGGCTTTTTTCTTGACATCATCAAGAGGTTGAGTTAGATTCATTTCAATGAAGCTCGATAGCTTAACTTTTGACAAAAAAAAGACTTATAGACGAAAATTTCTAGAAAAATTGCCAGTATTGTTTGGTTATTTTGAAAAGCCTAAATCCATTCTCGCACTGAGGAGAGAGATCGTCAGGAAACATCTTGAGCTTCCTAAGAGAAATTTAGGTCAATTTTGGAGAAAAGAAACTTTCCTGCTAAAAAGGCTGATAGATCAATATCCAGACGAAAGCTTTTGGCTTAAAGTCAACTTCAAACCCGTTTTAATCAAGTTAAAATTTGGCGAAAAAGAGCAAAAGTTACATAGTTTTGCGCAATTCTTTAATTGGCCTTTTAAGGACGAATTAGAAAAGAAATATCAACAGTTAAACTATGAGGTTAAAAAAGACGAGCAAGTAAAACTTTCTGCAGAAAAGTGCGGCAAAGATGTTATAATCAAACGAAAACCACGAAGTATAAAAGATTTTTTAAATGGCAAGAACAAAGAAAACAGAAGCAAGTAAGGGCCTAACACCCAATGAGTTAATAAGCTCTTTCCTCAAAAACAACGAGAAAGATCATTACAATTATGAGGATGAACATGATTACAAAGTATCAAGCGGTAGTTTAGTAGTAGACTATGAACTAGGAGGCGGCTTTGGGCCGGGACTCCATAGATTCACTGGAATCAATGAAGGAGGCAAAACCTCTGAGGCATTAGAGGTGATGAAAAACTTTCTTAAAACAGTACCTAACGGAAGAGGGTTTTATATCAAGGCAGAGGGGCGACTAAGCAAAGAGATGCAGAGAAGATCGGGCGTGGATTTTGTTTTTGATTCTGACGAATGGGCCGATGGTAATTGTTTTGTATTTGAATGCAATATTTACGAAACAGTAGTTGAGGCATTGAGGATGCTTGTTGGTAAAAATGAAAATAACACTAAGTATTGCTTTATTTTAGATTCGGTTGATGGCCTTATCGCAAAAGGAGATATGGATAAGCCTTTTGAAGATTCTAAAAAAGTTGCAGGAGGGGCAGTCATCGCTTCTGATTTTATGAAGCGAGTGAGTATTGCTTTAGCTAAAAGAGGCCACATGGCTATCTTTGTTAGCCAAGTAAGGGCAGATATTAAGCTTGACCCTTACAGTAAAGCTCCAGTAAGGCAAACATCTGCGACGGGAGGTAATGCACTTTTACATTTTGCTAATTTTATTTTAGAATTTGAGCCATGCTTTAAAACAGATCAGATTTTACAAAAGCCTAATGAAAAATATGACCAAGAAAAAAATAAGATCATTGGTCGGTACGCTAAAATTACAGTAAAGAAAAGTCCGAATGAAAAAACTAATTGCATTATTCAATATCCAATTATTTATGGGCGAAGTGGGGGTCGCAGTATTTGGGTGGAGAAAGAAATTTTAGACATGATGTTTTTATGGGATTTGGCGACTAAAAAAGGTGCCGGCTGGATAGAGTTCGACGAAGATTTTCTTTCTATGCTAAAGGAAGAAGAGATTGATTTCCCTGAAAAAATTCAAGGAGAAAACCAGCTTTCGAAATTTCTCGACGAGAATGAAAAAACCAAAGATTTTCTATTAAATTATTTTAAGAAAATGCTAACATCTAGCTATGGTGTTTAAAACTTTATTTGGGTCTACTCGAAAAGTTAAAGCGTCTAGAAAGTATTTGATAGACTGGGAAGGCTCTAGTAAAAGTAAAATACAAAACTCGGTAAAAAAATATTTAAAAAAATATTGGTCTCACGATATAGTTTTCGAAGAGTTTCCTTTGGTGGGAAGTCGTATGACTTTCGACTTTTATAATGCTACCAAAAATATTGTAATCGAAGTACAAGGAAGGCAGCATACTAAATTTGTTCCGTTTATGCATGGAGGCAGTAAACTTAATTTTTTGAAGCAACTCAAAAGAGATGAAGATAAAATAAAGTTTTGTAATCTCAACGAAATAATACTGTTAGAATATTTTGATGGAGATAATACACTATCAGACTTGGATAAAATGCTAGATTTCTAATACTTTAGGTGTAAAATATATAATATGAGTATAGAAGAACATGATTTAAGTCATCCTGAATTTTCTATTCCTGAAAGTTTTTTAGAAAAAATATACGAGTTTACAGGAGATGGTGATCAAAATGGGGGTTTTATGTTGGCATACGTTAATAATGAAGGCAAGCCTATGGTCAACTGCAAAATTGGCTCTCAAATCATTGAGATGGGATTACGTAAAGCCCTTGAGAGATTTTTAGAGGATTTGGAGATGGGAGAAAAAGCTACAATGGATGAAGAAGATTCCGACAATTAGCTTGACAGCTAATCGAACATCCTTTAGTTTTATTCCGTATGATTCATTCTCTTGACTTAGAACAACATTTATTAGGAGCCTTAATAAAGTACCCCGAAAAATATGCAGAAATTGAAAACTTTATTGATGAATCTGATTTTTACGCTGACGATAACCAAAATCACAAAACTATATTTCTGGCACTTCGCCAATGTATAGATCAATCAGCGGATGTCGATCACGTCATATTAGCTCAAAGAATCCAATCTTTTAATATTAGTTTTCCTCAAGACTTAAATATTAATGATTATATTTATTCTTTGTCTCTTAGGGCAATTTCCCCTAGTCAAGTACTCTCAATTGCTCAAGAGTTAAAAAAATATTCTATTCGCCGCACTATTTATCAAGCCGCCCAAGATGTAGCCAAAAAAATCAAAAAGATACCGGCGTCTGCAGATTTTGAAGAAATTATTCAAACCGCAGATGAAACGTTCAATAATCAAATGAATTTGTTTGATAATGGGCCAGATAAGCCGGTTAATATCTACGATGAATTGGAAGAATTCATAGAAGATCGAGGTAATAATCCAGTTGAGGAATTTGGGCTCACAGGGCCTCATACAAGGCTTCAAGAACTTTATGGCTCTCTACTTAGGCCCGGCAATATAACTGTCGTTGTGGCGCGTTCTGGAGTCGGTAAGACACGTTTCTGTCTAGATTTCTGCTCTAAAGTTTCCCGCATGCATAATGTCCCAATTTTACATTTTGACAATGGAGAAATGAGTAAAGAGGAAATTATCACTCGACAGGCTTCCGCACTTACGGGCGTGGGTCATCATTATCTTGAAACTGGCTTATGGAGGCAAATGGGCGATGAGACAGTAAATAAAGTTAGAGATGCTTTTGAAAAAATACGCAATCAAGAAATTCAACTTTACTACTATAATGTTGGAGGTTATACGGTTGACAAAATGATTGCCACATTGAGAAGATTTTATTATTCTACTGTTGGTCGAGGTAATCCAATGATTTTTTCTTTTGATTACATTAAAACTGCTAATGATTCTCAAAATGGAAAATCTGAGTGGCAGGTGGTTGGCGAAATGGTGGATAAATTTAAAAGAACAATTCAGAAAGAAATTCTTAAAGATGGCGAACCCATAATTCCTATGATAACTTCTGTTCAGAGTAATCGGTCTGGAGTGGTGAATAATCGTCGAGCGGAAAATATTGTTGATGATGAGAGCATTGTTTCTCTTTCGGATCGTATTACTCAGTTTTGTTCTCATATGTTTATTTTAAGGAAGAAAACTTTAGATGAGGTTGATGAAGAGCCTAACTTCGGCACTCATAAACTCATTAATGTTAAAGCTCGCCATCTTGGTAAAAGCTACAATAGGGCTACGGAGCCTGTACGCATGCCAGATGATTCGCTTAAACAAAATGTCGTTCACCTAAGTATGGATGCTTTTACAGCTACAGAAGTAGGAGATCAATTAGATTTAGCAAATGCGCTTGGAGCGCAAGGAGAACTTGAAGAACATGGAAGACAAGACGACCCAGTACCCGCGTTTAGAGCAGGGTGAGATACAAGAGACTTTAACCGAGCTTGGCTTTAGGTTGAGTGATCGAGGTGCTTATTGGCAAACCTCGGCTATCTGGAGAAACGGAGATAATCCTACCGCTATTCAAATTTATAAAGATTCAGGAGTTTGGCGTGATTTCGTGGAAGATTTAGGCCATCAACCTTTTACTCGTTTAGTCGGAAAGGTTTTAGGTACTAATGATAAAAAGCAAATTCAAAAGTATGTTCGCACAGATAAGCTAGAATTAAATTTTCTGGAAGAAAGGGATAATAGAGTTAAAATTAAAATGGATCAAGTTTATAGTAAAGCCGATCTGAAAAGATTACTTCCTCATCATAAATTTTATTTAGATAAAAAAATATCTTTAGACACTTTAAAAATTTACCAAGGCGGTTATGCAACAGTTGGTAAAATGAATGGTCGTTATACTTTTCCTGTGTTTCAAGACAAAGTTCCTGAAAATATTATAGGCTTTACGGGTCGCTCACTGCGCTATACCCCTTCCTCTACCTTTCCTAAATGGAAACATATTGGCCAAAGGAGAAATTGGATTTATCCTTTATACTTACCTACCAGTGAAGGCTATATGTTTAGAGATCATGTGGAGAAGAGTCAAGAAGTAATTATTGTAGAGAGTGTGGGAGATAGTTTAGCCTTAACCGAAAATAAAATTTACAATCATCTAGTTACTTTTGGGCTTGGAGTCTCTTCTAAACAGATTTGTGAGCTAGTTGCTCTAAATCCCTCCAATATTATTATTGCTTATAATAATGATAGCGACAAAACTGTAAACGTTGGGCTTGAGTCTGCTATAAAAGATTTTATTAAATTAATGGACTTTTTTGATCTATCTAAACTTTCAATTAAGCTTCCAGTAGAAAATGATTTTTCCGATATGCACATGAAAGATACTTTTGACACATGGAAAAATAAAGAGGTCAAGAAAGATTCTCAAATAAAATTTATATTAAAAACTCTAGAATCCTCACGTGGATTCTCTATTATTTCTAACAAAAAGAAGCTCAAAAGTAAAATTGAGTTTTTGCAAGAGTATTTGGACTACTAATGAGCTCTTCTCCCAAAGTAAAACTGTCAGCCAGTCGCCTAAAAACAGCTAAAACCTGTAGTTGGTTATATTGGGCAAAATACCACTTAAAACTTCCCGACAAGACCAATGACGGAGCGGCGCGAGGCACTATTTGCCACTTAATTTTTGAATGTCTAGGCAATAAAAGGCACCGCCCTACTTATCGCAAAATTATTAAAGCTCAAGACATTTTTGTTTCGCCAGCAATCAAAAGGTTAGTTTACAAACACGCAGTACCGCTAGGCATTGATGATGACGAAAACATTAAGTTAGTCAAAGAGATGACTTTAGCTGGCTTAGAGCATGATTTCTTCGGCTCTAAAAGAGGTAAGCCAACTGAAGCCCACTCTGAATATGAATTTGATTTACATATAAAAGATGAAAAGCGCAATTATTGCATTAAAGGTTTTATAGATAAACTATTCTTATACAAAAAAAACAATGCCGCAATTATCAGAGATTTTAAAACAAGCAAACAAGTATTTAAAGGAGAAGATGAAACAAAAAATCTTCAAGATTATATATACTGCCTTGCTGCGCGAGAGTTATTCCCAGACTATAAAAACAGAACGAGTGAGTTTTTATTTTTAAAATTTGATTTAAGCTCTAAAGGCACAATGAAAATGAAAAGACTTAGTGCCACTAAGTTAGATAAGTTTGAAATTGAGCTAACTAAATCTCAAACATACCTTGAAAATTTTTCAGAGCGTCACGCTAAAGCTAATTATGCTGCTGATAAACCTAGACCTAAAGATGGTAGCTTCGGTGGCCAAATTGTATGTGGATTTGCTAAGTTTAGAGGCCAGTTAAAAAAAGATGGTAATCCCATGTGGCACTGCGTATACAAATTTCCTTTTGACTATTATGCTCTTCATGATGAAAACGATAAGGTGGTAGGGACAGCTTTCCCTGAAGAATATCATACTCTCATTGCTAAAAGAAAGGAAAATTTTACTATTAAAAAAATGCATTACGCTGGTTGTCCGAGATGGAATTATACTTGACATCCATTTTTAAACGTTTAGAATCTTCTTCATGACTATTCCTGTATTTAAAAGTCATTACAGTATTGGGAAATCTATCCTAACCCTAGAAGCTCCAGCTAAAGTTAAAGAGGGCGGCGCTGATAGTATTATCGACATTGCGTTGGATGCTGGATTAAAGGAAGTTGTTTTAGTGGAAGACACGATGCATGGATTTCTTGAAGCTAAAAAAAGGTGCGATGAAAATAATTTAAAATTGATTTTTGGCATTCGGGTTAATATGTGCCAAGAGTATGAAGTTGAAAAGGACAGGGTCGCCTCTCATAAAATTATTATTTTAGCTAAAAATGATGAGGGGGTCAAGCGGCTCTATAAAATATATTCTTATATCCATTGCGATCGAGATAATAAAATAGCAGAAAAAGATTTAAAGAAAATGTGGGCCAAGAAAGATTTGATTCTCGCCATACCTTTCTATGATTCTTTTATTTATCAAAATAATTTTAAGTACGATGCTAATTTTATGCATAATTTAGGGTATTATGATCCTCTTTTCTTTATAGAAGAAAACGGATTACCTGTTGATAATTTATTAAAACATGCTGTTGAAGATTTCACAACAACTAATAATTTCAATACTCAGTCGGTAAAATCTATTTACTATCGACATCGAAAAGACTTGACAGCATTTCAAACTTATAAGATGATTACAAGCCGTTCTTTCAGCAAAAGAGCTTCTATCAGTGCGCCAAATCTAGACGGATGTGGAAGCGACGAATTCTGTATGGAAAGTTGGTTACAATTATGACAAATAAAGAAATTATTGTTTTTAGTGCTACACGCACAGGCTCAACATTCATTTGGCAATGCCTAAATGAACTCTTTGAGACAGTGCATAAAGTACACCCTTCTTCTCAGGCCGATTTTCAACCTTTATCTAAACTTTTGCGCAAAGGGTTGCCATGCGTTATAACAGAAAGAGATCCTGTCGAATCATTTTTATCAAAGTTAAGAGTTGACATTTCTTTAAATGGAGATCCTATAAAGAAATTTATTGAATGTATTAAATTAGATATGGATAAGTTCGTAGGAACTACAGAGGGCGTGAAGCAGTTTTCTCCTTATATTAATTCATATCTAATGGAGCTAACAAATGTTCAACATGTAAAAAATAACTATAAAGGTAAAACATTATTATTAGATTATAATAATTTTTTTAATAATTATGATTACATCTTTGAAAAATTTGAGAGTTTTTTTGAGATACAAATACCTGCAGAAGTTAAAGATCGCATCGTTGAAAAAACCAATTTAAGCGCGAACGAAAAGATACAAAATCAATTTAAAGATTTTAATTCTTATTGCGAAAAATCTCATATTCACGGAGAGCATATTTTTTCAGGAGAACCTGATTTCTATAAACCAATAATTGGTGAGACAAATTATTCCAAATTACGCTCATTGCTTTCAAACGACAAAAACGAAAGAGATGAATTTTTCAAAACTCTTGGCTTGACTAGCGTAGGCGAAGATGTTTTAATTGAGCTTTAATTATATGCAAATCAACACTAAAACAGTTCATAAAGATTGGGGCAGCGAATTATGGCTTGCCAATAACAAAAAGCATGATTATTGTGGAAAAATTTTAACGATTAATCCCGGCTTTAGTACATCGCTACATTTCCATGCTAACAAACATGAGACTTTTTATGTTCTAGAAGGCGAACTAGAAATAGTTACAGTTGACACTGAGACGACCCAAGAGTCATTATATTGCTTGATGGCGGGAGATAGCTTTGAAATTAATCCCCTTATACCTCATCGTCTATGTGCAACTGGAGAGCCAGTTAAATTTATAGAGATTAGCACTTTCCATGAAGATAGTGACAGCTATAGAGTTGTAAAATAATTTTCATGTACTTTATGTAATTAATTTGTCCATTATGCAAGACATAATTTAAACACCCATTACAAAAGTATTTTCAATATAAACGCATGTAATTAACAGTACTATTATATTTGATATAATTTAAAGTATTATTACAGCAAATTTTACCATGAATAAAGTTAAATCGTTTAACGAAAGAGTTCGAGCACAAAAATTACTTGTGTTTGATATAGGCAAAAACGAAGCCACATACTGCAAGCTCGGGGACTCAAAAGCTCAAACTATTGATGTTTCAGATATTACAAAAATTGTAATGGAATATCCGGGATACGCTATGACAGTAGAAGATTGCCATATGGCTCCGCGAACACGCAAATCTATGTCTCAACATTATACAGAGCCTAAACTAAATGCTTTTTATAAAACTGCTGAGCATAATGATGTAGTTTGTATGAATTGGCCTCAAAAACTTACACCTAAAGCGTTGAGCTATTCTAAATTAGAAAAGAGCGATGAACATGACCCTGTGGCTATCGCGCAATATTTATATGCTTCACGCACACTTGATTATATACCTGAAGTTAAATTAAAATTGCCTCCTACTTCGTATGAATACAGTAAAAAAGATTTAGCTACGTTCGCTATGAGAGAGGATAGAAGCATATTAATAAATTATTTGCGCTCTAACGAAGATGGCGCTTACAAAGATTACGCTTTAGGTAAGTCGGATCCTGTGGTGGAGAAAATTATAAATTTAATACCAGAGCTTTTAGAGGTTGTGTCACTAGATGTAGCTCATTTTTTAGGAATAGCTAATTTAAGCGTTTTAAGAAAGCCTACTACTTATAATAAAGATAAAGGAGCCAGAGAGTTTGTAGCTCCTGCTGGAATTTATAATAAAGCCTCATTTGAAGGAATTAGATTCCCTGTGCTTCGCACGTTGATGTGTTGCTTTATAGGTCAAATTAAAGAGGATGAAACGGGAGATCTTTATGTATCTTCTGATTTCATTTATCAGCCAGCAGCAGAACATGAGCCTAAAAAACTTATGAGCTGGTCTTATGCTTCCGGTAATGGCAATAGGCACAAGGGATTATGGGGATTTTGTCCATGGCATCAAAATGCTGGGGTCATGGCCAGCGATTTAAAACATTGGGGCTTAAAAAGTGTTATATTTGCATATTGCAAAAGCGCTGATGAACTTAAAAAATTACCAAAGTCTAAACAAAAAGAAATCACCATAGTGGCTCAAGCTATCAATGACTCAATTCAGTTTACAGATAAATTTCTAAAGACCGAAGATGAAGAAAAGAAGAGCGGTTATAGGAACAAGTTAGCAGGAGAACAAACTCCAATAGAAATGCGCTATCATACGGCATGTAAGCGATATTTTAGAAAAACTTGTCGCACTATTTTTAATTTTTATCGCGAGAGATTATCTAGCGGTAAACCTATTAAACAATGTAATTTAGACGATCATTGCGATCAAATACTTTTGTTTGAATAACGCAATTTATTTTCTCATTACATGTTTAATTTAAATCTTGACTTGTATGTAATTTATAGTCGTATTACACCAGATGTAATTAAGAGGATTATTACAACAGTTAATTTGCGCTTTTGTGGGCCTTTAGCTCAGTGGTTAGAGCAGTCGACTCATAATCGATTGGCCGTAGGTTCAAATCCTACAAGGCCCACCAACGCCCCGATAGCTCAATTGGATAGAGCATCTGCCTTCTAAGCAGAGGGTTTCTGGTTCGAGTCCAGATCGGGGTACCATTATGAATTTATTTACTCAACTAGCCTTAAATCATTGGAAGTTTAAATTTAAAAATTTTTTCAAACGTGAAAAGTGTAACTGTAAGGTATGTGCGAATGTTCTCAATGTAAAAATAAATTTAAAGAAATAGACTTGACATGGGTGCAGGTAAAAGGTAAGCTACTTCTTCTGTGCAAAACATGCTATGAAAGAAAAATCAAATAAATTTATTCAATTAACTGAAGTCGTTAGCAGCGCTCTAACAAGAACCAGAAACTCTCCCCAGTTAACGAAACTTCAAAGTCGCACTATTACCATTAATACAGATAAAATCCAATACGTTTTCCCTGATTCGTCTGGGTACACAGTATTGCAGATGCGTCGCGAAAATATTAAGGTTGAAGAAAAATACGACGACGTTTTACAAAAACTTAATATAGAGGTTCCTTATTAAGATATATTGCATCTCATGGAAAGACGAGCGATGGTCTGCTGATAAAGAAACATTAGCAGCTATCAATAAACTCTTGAAAAACAATTCTTGTAAAAGATTATCTTTATATGAAAAAATTAAATTACAATTACGACATTTTGCCAGTAGATTACGACGCAGATGATTATACAGTATGGTTTTGGTAAGGAAATTTACTAATGGTAACAGAACAGCATATAATAGATATCTTAAACGATCTTTTAGAAAAAGATCAATCATCAATGATAGCACTGCTTTCTCTTGTAGTGCCAACAACATCTAAAGTTTTAGAAGATTATGATGTACGATTTGGGAGTAGGTCGAGCGACTACCCTCAATTAGGATTGATTACAATCTTGAATAAAATGATTGAAGATTCGGGAAAAAGAATTAAATTTAAATATAATTGCGATCCCATCAGTATGGAGATGGAGCCTAACTGTTTTACTTTAGTAGATCGTTAGCCGATGTGGTGGAAGTGGGAGACACGACGGACTTAAAATCCGTTTCCTGTTGAGGGAGTGCCGGTTCGACTCCGGCCATCGGTACCATTTTAGGGGAAAGGGGATAACTTAAAATAGAAAGAACAGAATGAAATTCACACAACATGTATTATTAAAACATGATCACGGCATCACTGCCCAATGGGTTAGTGAAGACTGGAGTTGGATGGCTGTAGCGACATACCAGCAGAATGAAATCAAAGCGAAAAATACAGAA
>JAYJLX010052884.1:0-11090 GCA_036873525.1 Chalinula nematifera | reverse complement strand
ATAATATATGCCTTCGTAATGACAGAGGTGAAGGGAGCTCGTGTTGACCTGACCAGCATTACTAGTACCTTTGAGAACGAATTGAATTTCGCTGTGTATCCTGTTGAAGACATCAATGGAGCTAATCTGGCTAATCTAATCAAAGCAGCCACCAGTTATAAATACCCGATTTCTTGCAAGCATATATGCTTTTATTTCGCTGGTCATGGTGGGATTAAGGATAAACGTCCGTTCTTCAAGCCTGTTGCTGATGAGGATGGTGGAGAGCTTTTCTTCATTCGTGAAAACGTCCTCGCTCACTTTGGGAAGAATAAAGGCCGACCTAAAGATAAGTTCATATTTTTCTTTGATTGCTGTTTAAGTCAGTCAGCGGCTGATAACAATGCTTCAGCTGAGGTTGGGTTCTCCTTGGAGGCTCCCGTTCGATGTCTGATAGCCTATGCAACAGCTGTTGGGGTTAAATCATACGGTGACACGGAGAAAGGAGGTCGATGGACGTCAACACTTTGTGAACATCTAAAGGAACAGGTTGAGCTGGGAGAGGTTCTTTCTAAGACACACGCCGATGTGATGGAAATATCAGATAACAGACAACCACCTCAACACAGATCATGTCTTGGACCTGTTTACCTCAAAGGTAATAATATAATCTATTTTTAACAGTGCTGTGTCAATGTTAGTTTGAGGTAGTTCATTAACCTTATCTCACTAGCTTGCAAGCATAGGTAGTTATGATAATGAGTGTGTGTGTGTGTGTAGTATTGGATGTGGGATATTCAATTAACCCTTATAGGTGACAAGGAAATGGGTACGATGAGGATTCCTTTTGGCATGATAATCTATTATCATAACAAACTTATATAATAGTTATAATTATTGTGCTATTGTTGATTGTTCCTTAATTCATTATTGTACACTGTATAATTGCAGGTATGCCTGAGAAACAAGCCAATGTACCAACTATTGAAGAAGAATCTAAGAATATCTTGAGACACCATCGCTCTGCTCTATATGAAACCCTTCACAATAACCCAACCGATTTAACCTCCCTAGCCACAGCCCTCAGTATGGATGGTATCATTGATCGTGCTCTAGAGGATGAAGTCAGAAGGGGTCAGGGAAACAAAGAGGTGGTTGGGAAGCTTTTGGATAAATTAGAGGAGAAAGTTGACAAGCAACCGACATGCCTGCCGAGGTTGTTTGACAAGATGGCACACTTTGATGGTACTTTGCGTATACAAGCCCAAGAGCTGAGAAAAGAAGCTAGCAATGATAAATATCTGGCAATAACTACAGGTTAGAGAACATTTACTCTATAGTGTGGATAATATTGATTATATTATAGAGAGTATTAAATCATTATAATTTTGTTTTATTATTGTAATAGATTTATATGAGGGTTTTAATAAGTGTAAAACTGAAAATGAAGTTTTGAAAAAGAAACTAGAAACACTACAGAAAGTGAAAGAGCAACAAGAGTAGAGCCTTAAGAGTGACACATCCAAGTGGATGGACGACTTGACGACCCTCATTCAAAATGTCGTTAGCAAACATTCAGTGAAGCAATAATCATTGAAAGACAATGCAAAGCATTGTGAGAATTTTTTTAGCAAAGTGTCCGTGTGTGTAAATTTTTTTTAAAATGAATTATATAATTGGGTTTTTTCATTTAAATTTATTATTTTTATATCATGAATAATAGCTGGAATTGATTGTATGCATGCAATACACTGCAATCCTTGGATGATTAAGGTAATACATAACATGAGAGTCTGGTGTGACTGTGGAGTTAGTAGCCTGCTGTATTATGTAGAACTGCATGGACATTGCAATAGAAACTTAGGGTTACCTAAGAAGCTATAGTATAGACAGTGTTTTGAGTATATGTTAGTAGAACATTAGCCACTCCCACTATTGAGCCACACCTCTTTTGCATGCCTACTTAAAAATAGCACTGTATATATAACGCATGTATATATGTGTACATATATGTGTATGTGTGTGTAGATTGTTTGATTAGTGGTAGAGTGCGTCTCCAACCATCCGTCACCACTATAACTATGAGAATGGTACCACTGGATTATCGGGTATATATTACAATTTTGTGACTCTGGTGATTGGAAGACAGTGTGTGACAATATAGCGATACTGACTTTAAAGCAATTAAATCTCTTCTGTACTGAATTCGGATATCCAAGTAAAGGAGATACATGTAGTAGAACAGGCCCTGCACTTTTAATTAACTACTCCCACTTTTCCTTGATCAATTTAACGAAGCCACTCTGCTGATCCTACCCACGTATCCTATTTACCTAGCATTCTAAGGAACATGCATCCATATAAGTTAACCTTCTGGAGTTTCCCCAGTGCCGGATTCCCAAATAGTTCACTGAATCAGTATATCACGATTTGCCACAATGACCACCTGATTCACTATCATATCATACAGATTTGATAAATTTGTGTATTTCTATAAACTACAGTTTTGTTTGGTATATTAATACGTAACTGAATTTCAAATTTGAAGCATCTGTGGCAATCCATGTTGAATTCCCACGAAATGCACGAATATATAATTGCCCGACAGTACTAAAATCCTGCAGCCGCCCCATGCATTGGAGCCCTGAAATGAAATTAGATGTGATGAAGATCATGCATGCATGCATTGAATTTTGCCATACGGTGCTATCTCCAATAGTTATGAGAAGCTTAGCGCATATACTTGTGATAATATTCCCAGTTTGTATAACTGTGGTTTCAGTGCAGTGCATGATAAGAAAAAATGGGCCACACTCAATGGCAGAAGCGGCTGGTTACTATATATATACTGATGAAGGAAATCATAATTTAATGGAGTAATAAAACCATGATAATCATATATGTTGTCAGCTTTACTATTAATCCATTCACACAACTATGAGTTCCCTCATATAATTGTGTTAAAATTATGTGTATAGTAAAGCCGGCCTGCAGGCGAGCGCGGGCCGCAGGGAGGCCGGCAAAATACAACAAAGATACTGAATATCAACAAAAGAAGGATACAGTGCCCTGCAGACGGACTTGCATGCAATTTCACAAGAAAAAAGAAATTTTATTCCTGCTACGCCTCAGTATACTTATATATAATTGTCTTAATCGAGCAATACCCTATTTTTGCCAAAGGCGCGGAGAGGGGGGGGGGGTTCTATTATGCTTTCGGTGTAAAATCCCAAGCACGCATTCCTCTTTTGATGTGAGAAGTAGCATTGATGGAAATCTGTTTAAGCACATAAGCATGCATTTTTTGGAAAAAAACCTTATGAATACAAATTAAGTTATATAGTTGTTAGTGTATAGAAGTCCCTTATGATCAATCCAAAGAATTTTGCAGTTCAGAAGTATACACTATAACCTATATTTGTGCTATATTTATGCTTCACCATTATACAAACATCAGCACGCAGCCATGCATGCAGTTATATGATCAAATAAACTGCATAATATACATTGTAATAGTGGCATGCCATGGTAATTCAAAGTGTGTCTAAAGCGGCCCGGCTGCATGTGCCCTCCATGCATATTGTTATATGTAGTTGGAGCCCTGAAATACAATTAAATGTGAAGATATTGAATTTTGTCCGCTATATCTGTATATTAATCAAAAAGCTATAGATAGTGGGGTACGCACTCATACAAGTTTTGATAAAATTCCCTTTCATGCTGTGGTTGATAGTATATACAATTGTCATGCAGCAGTGATACAGAGAGATGGGCCACATCATAATGGCAGAGGCAGCCGGCTGGCTATACATAGTACTCATGAAGGAAATCATAACTGAGAATCAATGATATACTGAGTAAATAAAAACCCCATGATAACCATACTATTAATCCATTTACAGTAATTGTGTTACGATTATAAGTGTTTGGATTGTATGTTGTGCTAGGGAAAGCCTGCTGAAGGGCCCGGGAGGCCAGGTGCATGGGATCATAAAAGAATGACTGAATTTATACAATTGCATGCACATGTACATATAGAACATAAATGGATGCCATCACAGCACATGCATAACCGCATGCACTTTTGTAAGTTAATCAAGGTTGACAGCATAGTGCATGACTATATTTTGTACACAGGTGTATACAGTGATAAGAAAAAAGAGATGGGCCACACTCAATGACAGAGGCAGCATGGCTACTCAGTATATATACTCATGAAGGAAATCATAAGAATTAATTCAATGGTATATATATCATGTGATATGCAAAAAAAAACCCGAACCATACTATTATATAATTATAATAATGTATAGTTAATGGCATGCACGAAAGCATATATATATTGATGCATATATAATACACAACACATCTGTGCCATCATGCATAAATGACTATATATATATATGTGCTATATACCAGCCAAAGTGTATACTATCTTAATGTAACTAGCTGTCATACTTGACTTACTAAACCAACAAACTTTTAAAGTTGATCGCAACAATTTACAATAGAAATACATATATACATACATTATGGTCTTCGTAATTTTGTTATCTTTGGTCATCATGGCTTGTGACATAGTTGTGGGATAGTTCACGATGGGCGGTGACTCATGCATGGTGGCCCACTTGGCTTGCCGTATATGGAAAGAAATTGATAAACATGCACAACATTATAATGTAATCAATAATTATATTATACCATGCATGAGATAGCAATATACCCTTAGTATAATAAGCTATAAGATATGTTATACCATGTTTAGTGGGCGTATCAAAGGGACCGACCGTGTGTAGCAGTGCTGCAAGTGGTTACATACGCATAGCATGCAGCACATACCGCTAAAACCACAGTGCAATATATCACAAGATTTATTAGCACTGCTTTTTCCCATACTATAAAGAGTAGGGAAAAGAGCTACCAGCAGGGCTATATCCCAGATGACCACGTTTCATGGCATCTGAAGAGACCGGCCAAGACCGACGAGTATATACTGATTGGAGCCCTGAAATGAAATTAGATAGATGTGATGAAGATCATGCATGTATTGAATTTGCCATACGGTGCTATCTCCTATATATAGTTATGAGAAGCTTAGCGCATATGATAATATTCCCAGTTTGTATAACTGTGGTTTCAGTGCAGTGCATGATAAGAAAAAAGAGATGGGCCACACTCAATGGCAGAAGCGGCTGGTTACTATAGAAGGAAATCATAATTCAATGGAGTAATAAAACCATGATAATCATATATGTTGTCAGCTTTACTATTAATCCATTTACATGAGTTCCCTCATATAATTGTGTTAAGATTATGTGTATAGTAAAGCCGGCCTGCATAGGGAGCGCGGGCCGCAGGGAGGCAAAATACAACAAAGATACTACTGAATATCAACAAAAGAAGGCTACAGTGCCCTGCAGACTTGCAAGCAATTTCACAAGAAAAAAGAAATTTTATTCCTGCTACGCCTACTTATATAATTGTTTTAATCGAGCATGCAATACCCTATTTTTGCCCAAGGCGGAGAGGGGGGGGGGGGTTCTATTATGCTTTCGGTGTAAAATCCCAAGCACGCATTCCTCTCGCTTTTGATGTGAGAAGTTAGAACATTGACGGAAATCTGTTTAAGCACATAAGCATACATTTTCTGGAAAAAAAACCTTATGAATACGAATTAAGTATATATATAGTTGTTAGTGTATTAGAAGTCCCTTATGATCAATCCAAGAATTTTGCAGTTCAGAAGTATACACTATATATAACCTATATTTGTGCTATATTTCATATATGCTTCACCATTATACAAACATATCAGCACGCAGCCATGCATGCAGTTATGATCAAATAAACTGCATAATATACATTGTATAATAGTGGCATGCCATGGTAATTCAAAGTGTGTATAGCGGCCCATGGCCTGCATGTGCCCTCCATGCATATTGTTATATGTAGTTGGAGCCGTGAAATATATACAATTAAATGTGAAGATATTGAATTTTGTCTGCTATATCTACATGTATATTAATCAAAAAGCTATATAGATATATGGGGCACGCACTCATATGTTTTGATAAAATTCCCTTTCATGCTGTGGTTGATAGTATACAATCGTCATGCATGCAGTGATATAGAGAGATGGGCCACATCACAATGGCAGAGGCAGCTGGCTACATAGTACTCATGAAGGAATTAAATCATAACTGATATGAGAATCAATGGTATATGATAAGTAAATAAAAACCCCATGATAACCATACTATTAATCCATTCACATTAATTGTGTTACGATTATATATTGTTTGGATTGTATTGTGTTTAGGAGAGCCTGAAGGGCCCGGGAGGCCAGGTGCATGGGATCATATAAGAATGACTGAATTTATACGATTGCACACATACATAGAACATACATGGATGCCATCACAGCACATAACCCATGCATTTTTTGCGTGTTTCAAGTTAATCAATTAAGGTTGACAGCATAGTGCATGCATGACTATATTTTGTACACATGATGCAGGTGTATACTGTGATAAGAAAAAAGAGATGGGCCACACTCAATGACATCAAAGGCAGCATGGCTACTCATATATATACTCATGAAGGAAATCATAAGAATTCAATGGTATATATATCATGTGATATGCAAAAAAAAAACCCGAACCGCATACTATTTTATAATTATAATTAATGTATAGTTAATGGCATGCACGAAAGCATATACCAGCTGAGTTCACCATATACCATGCAAACAGCAGGTCTGATAAACTATATAACTGCATGCATGCATGCATGATAATAATATATAGTGCGACTGGAGCCATTGTAGTGTGAAGTGCATGGCCTACACGCCATGATGGCCTCCTGCATAGTATGATAGGAGCCCTGCATGAAGATGTGAAGATCATGTATTAAATCAGTATAGTTTTGCCTGCATGCTATAATCTGAATTAAGGTAGCAGTGCATGCATGTACTTAATTGCATGTGATCATATTCCCAGTTTGTTTAATTGTGGTTTACATGCAGTGATTAGACGAGATCGGCCACACTCAAGATGGCAGAAGCGGCGGTTACTATATACTCATGAAGGAAATCATGATAAGAATTCAATGATATATGCTGAGTAAAAAAACCATGACAACCATATATTGTCAGATTTACTATTAATCCATTCACACAACTATTCCCTCATAATATAATTGTGTTAAGATAGTAAATTAAGCCAGCCGCATGGAGCGGGCCAGGAAGAGAGGCCGGCAAAATACATCAACACTAAAGATACTGCATGAATATCAACAAAAAGAATTAGGCTCATCCTATTTGCAACACGCGTTGCTCTTTTGATGTGGTGAGTATAGCTAAACATTGCCTTAAATCTGTTCAATCACATTTCATTTTTTAGAAAAAAAAAAGACCCCATATGCAAAGTATACCGAAAGTGCAAACCCGCGGGTATAGGTGCCACATGCATGATCGTTCACTACAATTAATAGTATAGTCATGCATGTGTATACGGTAAACAATGCCTATATAACTGCATGAAGATAACTATATATAGCACAAAACTGAGTGCAAATCTTGTGCGCTTTACTAACTGAAACCGCCAGATTTGTCATGACCTCATATGCGTCAGTCAAGAACTGACACTATATGAGCTATAATACTGAGACACCGGTCATGCACATGCTGCCAGCAATTAAGATCATGCAATATTGCATGCATGCATTTGCATGCAGCTCGGAAAGGAAAGGAGTTGGCTTATTGGCTATGAAAAACATGAGACTCTGCCAGCGGCAGCAGCCGTATACATGTAGGGCTTGCAGAGGAGGTACGATATATAGGACACAATTAGATCTATAACCTTTAGCCACTGACTATAATTGTGCACTTATCGTTGCATTCTTCTTCTCAGTGGCATTTGTGAATAAGAGTTTGCCATGCAGTGTCGGTCTGCACATGCAGTCCTACTGATCTCGCATATTATACATTACACTCCATTCACTTCAAGATGGCGGTGAAACTGCCCATAAGACCGGAAGTAAAACGCCAGCTACATGCACAAGTCAAATTCCACGACGCATCAAGCGCGCTATCATTAATTGTTTCACGATAACAGCATGATGATAACAGCAGTGCAGTGATATCTTGAGCTAGCGCGACAAACCCCCGCTATACTAGCCGGGAAATTTCACGGTTTAGCGACAAATTTAAATCAGTTTACTGGCGACAACTACTGTGACGGAAATGCATCACTGATCATGAGATGGCTCCGCTATATAAACCACTGCAGTTCCCAAGCTCCACATCTCTCTGCACTCACAAAAGTCAGAACATTCGCTGCTATATATAGCTCAGTGGAATCGTGCATAATTCCTCATATAGTCTAGTGAGACGTATCGATAGGAGCCAAGATAGCTAGCCTATACTGCTGCTGTAGAGTCATGTCCCAACAAAGTAAGCGTGCGTGCCGACACTGAGCTGAGCAGCTATTAGTAGTGTATATAGCATGCCGCAAGTCATCGTAATTGGCACTTAATTCATGACAGCCCGGCCAGAATTCCGCCGGTTCATAGACCGCAGATATAGACTCTATATAAACATACATGCATGCACCCGCGTTTATATGTCGGCGTGATGGCATGGCATGCAGCTTTACAACTTGCTGGCCAATCAGGTGATGTGGATCATTACTGATGCCAAAATGTAAATGATATTTAATACTGTGGCATGTAATTCGAAACACATGCGGCATGGTCTGGCGAGTGATGCATGCATGCATGCATGCATGCGTGCGTGCATTGGTAGCATGCATGCGTGCATGATTGTGGTATAGCCGAGCATGCATGCCGTGGCATTTCTAGTGCATATATACTGATCATACAATTATACTATATCTCTGCATGCATATAGCAATCATTACCATTACGGTCAAAAATGATTTTTCAAGTGAGCTCACCATAAATGCACCAGCCCCTTCAGGTGGAGAAATTAAGAAACCATTCCCACAGAAGCTCGCTGCAGGTGCCACAGCTAGTATGGAGGTATATAAGATCATCATGTATGCATGCGATGAACACAGCTGCACACATATTATAATTTATAGTACTGACACCAGCCTATGGTATTGCCGCATACCATGCAAATTGATGCATGCATGCGGCATGCATGCATGCATGCATATACCGTGCAAGTTGCTGGCTGGATAGCTGTATGCTATTCATGCACCCATTTTTGGTGTCAACAGATTTTGACACCAAAAAAAAGGTGTAAGAATATATATATATATATATGTAATTATATAATATAATATATATACGTGCGTATACTTTTTATAAGTTGCAATTCAGTTGCATGCAATTGCATTTTACAGATTGATGGAATTAGTCATGTCATAATAACAGGAAAGGCTGAATTTATCTATGGTAGTGCCCCTGAACCATTCAGTTTTGATTACAGCTTTAATGGTGTGAAAGCAGGAAGTTCTTCAGTAAGCCCAACAGCCCAAATCATTTCTGAGAAGAACGTGCAGTGTGCTAAAACTGACACCAATGACACTTTGAAATATACTGTCTCCATGGACTTCCAAGTGAAGCCATAGAACTGCTGGCCACGCTAAAGGTCTATATGCATCCATGCAGCTATATAGTGACATAAATTATAGGCGTAGTATACCACTTTAGAACTTTAATTCCTATGCGATTTATTTTAGCTTTATTATATAGCGTATAGTATGCATGGTGCATTATAATAATAATAGTTCTTTTATTTCACTATTATAGTTCAAAAAACTATTTATGGTCAAATATGCATCAGTGTGGCATGACATCATCAAAATTATATGGATGCGTGCGGCATGACCGACCCGGCTTTAATTGCAGGCATATGCCTGCAGATATATAGTCTCAAATGCATGCATTCAGCTGTTACTGCACGGTTTATATTGTATCAGCGTACTGCAATTTAAGGCTACATTATTCGCTGACGGTATTCGGTACAGTGTACTGAGCTGGAACGTAATGAAAGAGCAGGAATGTATGTGCATGCATGGAAAGAGTATACGAATTTTAGTGTTATAACATAAACGACTCAGTCAACTGAAATAACTGAATAAATTTCAGCTTTTTTGAGGTGCATGTCACAGCATCATGCATGCAGGCACGACAATACTCTTCGTGTATTCATCACTTTTCATGAGTTTATGCATACGTTGCCGCATTTATACATTACAATATAGTTATGTGGTGTGAATTGCCCTATAACTATATTCTGCATGATGATGATGCCAAACAAACATGCATGTATATATGTGCTCTGCGTGCATGCTGAGATGACCTGGCCAGCAGTGTTATACAAGTTTCAGTTCAGCAACATGAAATGCATGCATGCCCATCACCGCGTGCTGCATATCCCACTGATATGCAACTATATCTGCATGTATTCATCACATGCCGCAATATCAAATGCATGATAAAATTATTATGAATCTTGATGCCGAATTGGCGGTGCATGAATGCTATGACTATACATGTATTGCATGCATGCATCGTCATCAGCAGCCGGGCTACCTACGCACTGCTTGCCATGCAGATTACATACAAAACTGTATATAGTCTCGCGTATGCAGCCCCCGGCTCCCGTACATTCATTCCAATAAAGGTAAAGTAATTCATTTGCAACTTTCAGACGGTACGAGCGACTACGCATGCATGCATGGGCTTCTGGTCACTTTCTGAACGCATGGCACGTATAGAAATTCAGATCACTGATGACTGATCCTGCATGCAGACCCGGACCCTTCTTCAGAGTGGGAGGGGCTGGCTATGCGAGACTAATGTAGCGGCACTATCCATATAGCGCTCCTATATTGTATAAAGTTCAACAACCTGCTCAACTGATGCACAAATATACACCGCGTATACATCTTGCATGCATGCTCTGCATCATGCAGTGCAATGGTGTGGCACAATTGAGACCAACAGCATGGGAATGATACTATAGCCATACATGCATGCATCACATAGGCATATATATATAATTTAAGGCCTTTTCACACTACAGCACTTCCTAAAGCGCTTCAAGGCGCATTGATTCGCCTTTGCGTGATGATGCGCAT
>JAYJLX010052873.1:0-11095 GCA_036873525.1 Chalinula nematifera | reverse complement strand
TGGAAGATATCACATTTCAAACTTCTTACGCTCCTTCTCAGACAATTTGTATTGGTAATCTACTCAAGGAATGCCATATTGTGTCATCTGAGATCAGGAATGTGTCTCCTGTACTGCCATATGGTGCTTTAGTATCCAACTTAGTGAAAATTGGAGATTTTGTAAAAGTTCACCATTCTGACGTTAGTGGATGCTTCTTGTTTCTATTAATTTTAACCAATTATTGACTTCATCTATAGATTGACTATGGAGTTTTAATAGCCTGTCTTCATATATTTGAGCTGAGTTCGGATTGTTGCCTCATTTGTAAAATGGAATCTCTCGGTTCAGCACCCACACTTTTAAATGTGGAACCAATACTATCAGAATATGATTGTCCGATGTATAGCTTGTCAAGTGAACTGTATCTCGTTTATTCTAACTGTGTATGTCAGCCTGTGTCTTTTGCTCATATGTGTACCAGTTCCTGTAAAATGAATAACTCCATGTTTGTACATGATTTTTCAAATTTATTATTTTGCTTTAATGTTCTATATACATATCAGAAACCACGCCACGCACCTTTATAGCTCCAAGCGAGGGGCCACAGGTTTCACTTGCATCCCCGTAACCACCAACATGCATGTGGAGGGGGTTGATTGGTAATATCGGAAGGGCCACTCCTCTGATGCCGCATAATCAATTTCTTTAGACTGATCGGGACCACGGGCGAGCTTTAACATCTGCATGCCTGCTGCCTAACGGGGTGCCTTGCTCACATCAGCGCACCTGCCAACGGCCCGGACACCCCGTGCCCTATTCCCCTGACGGCTATGTGCTAAAACCCTTCTCAGGGTGCCCTATTTATAAGCAAATCCTGTCCGTGGTCCCGACCGCCAAGTTCAGTATGTAGTGCATCCTTATTGTATGTCCAGGTGGGATAGCTCACAGCCTCTACCCAAGCAATGGGAGCGTAGTTGCCGCTCGGCAAACCTCAACATATGTATACTATACTACATGTATAAACAATCAGAGGAGCTAAAGCGACCCACCCGCTTGTCACGCTCCATGATGGAGCGGAAGTTGTACATGTACACATACATATAGTATATCGATTAACTTATAGGATCTGCTATACATACCTACCTCAGAGCTGGGTGGGCGGGGGGGAAACAGTTGCTCACTGTGACTGGCTCAAACACACCGGTACCGACCACGTTGACAAGTAAGACCACGCCCCACCTTACGCGTGAGCGGCCCATCCCTTCCCATTAACTACTTTTAATGATTGCATCCCTCAAAAGTTATTTAATGTTCTATATACATATCAGAAACCACGCCACGCACCTTTATAGCTCCAAGCGAGGGGCCACAGGTTTCACTTGCATCCCCGTAACCACCAACATGCATGTGGAGGGGGTTGATTGGTAATATCGGAAGGGCCACTCCTCTGATGCCGCATAATCAATTTCTTTAGACTGATCGGGACCACGGGCGAGCTTTAACATCTGCATGCCTGCTGCCTAACGGGGTGCCTTGCTCACATCAGCGCACCTGCCAACGGCCCGGACACCCCGTGCCCTATTCCCCTGACGGCTATGTGCTAAAACCCTTCTCAGGGTGCCCTTTTTATAAGCAAATCCTGTCCGTGGTCCCGACCGCCAAGTTCAGTATGTAGTGCATCCTTATTGCATGTCCAGCTGGGACTAAGTGGTTGCTCACAGCCTCTACCCAAGCAATGGGAGCGTAGTTGCCGCTCGGCAAACCTCCAGTATAAAGCAGGGCTTTATACGCTCCCATTCACAATTATTATAGCAGTAATACCAGTGCTAAACTACATAAAATAGTTGTAGCTTTTCCAATGATCAACAAACACAAGCATACATCATACTGTATACACAAAAAGAGTGAAGTACATGTAGTAAAAAGTAAACTAAGAAAACCAAGAACTTAAAACATGCAACAATGAATGCATTAGAGTACTTATAGTATTACTGTTGACGAGAAGGTACAAGTACATTATGAGACCAAATGTGCTGCAGACGCAGATATGATTGCTTGTGGTACGGCTGCCATCACAGACACAGGGGGTCGAATATAAGTTGTAAACGCTGCTGAACGCCAGCGACCCAGTGTCTGAATGAGCGAGTCAGAGAAACCTGCCTGAGCTGCTGCTGTCGCTGCTCTGATGCGGAAGCTATGCCCTGAAAAACAAGTCCAGTCGATGCCAGTATCGGATACCGAAAGGGTGCTGCGTAGCGTAGATGCTAAGTCACGCCTTGACAGAGGCGAACCATCTGCATGGATAAACAATGGGCCACGGGTTGCAGGACGCAGGGCGAGGTATGCCAGCATTGCCGCTACTGGGCAAATACCACCCCCAGTGACTCTTCCCAAGGAGAGAGTTACCCCTGTTCCAAAAGGATCGGTCTTGCTGGCCCGTAGGAAGACTGTCATCACAGTAGGCTGGGTACGGCTATCCACCTGTATGTCGCCTACTTCCAGTGCGCATGGATGGTTAGGGGTGGCCGTAAACTCACCCGATCGCATGAAGCCAAAGAAGCCCAGTGTGCACGCTGCCCACAGCATCACCCGATCAAACGTGATAGGGACCGACCACGCAGCTGGTAGGCTGCGCAACACCGCAATTGTGATTGGGAGTCAACGAGGTCTGACAAATCTTGGGTTTACTCGGGCCAGCCCTCGCAAAACGTAGTGGAGTGTTGAGTAGGCCGGATCGGCACTACCGAGACAGATCTGACAGAACCCCACTCAGGTACTGGCGGATGGATACTGGTTGGAGACCAGCGGTGTATAGGTACGCAACAAAGCGACACAGAGTGAGCTCAGACAAAGGGAAAGGTTGGAGAGCAAAGGAAGCACACAAGGAGAGGTAACGTCGTAGTCCTGTCAGGTACGATGACCTGGTGGCTGTTGAGAGACCATGACCACAGAGGCTTTGAACAGTTCGATCCACCTGGGACAGCTCCACTTGGGTGGCTGGTGTAGGAAGAGGTCTTAAAGGAGCTGTGGGATTGGAGGCAGCAGTGGGACCTGGGGAAAGAGGGAGGAAAATAAAGTTATGTTGCCTCAGGACAAGGCATCCGCTGCTGTATTTAACCGGCCCGGAATATGAACCGCCGAAATGAAAATAGGCCGCGTAAAAACAGTGATCGCAAGAAGTGTGCCAGCGAGTTGTCTCGCACACAACGCCGCTGAATAACTGCCACCACGGCCATGTTGTCAATGTGAAACTGAATGTGCTGTCCGGACCACATTGAATACCGTTGTTGCGAGCCGTGCTGCCTCAGTGGCCTCCAGGGACCCGGAGGCACCGATGAACAAGAAGTCGTCAAGGTAGTGCAGAAGAAATCGAATCCCTGTTGTATGTAGGCACCAGGCCATGGCATCCGCCACTGCCGTAAAGATCTTGGAGGCGGAGCAAAGCCCAAACGGTAGAGCCCGGTCGATATAAACACCTCCCCCCCAAGATATACCAAGCAAATGTTGGTCCATAGGGTGAACAGGTATGATTCGGTAAGCGTCACGCAAGTCCATCTTCACTAATTGGGTACCAGGACCCAATCCACCAATGAGCTGGACTGCATTGTCCAGTGATGCATACGACAAGGAGCACAGCTCGTCGGAGATCCCATCATTGACACTGCAATGACGCGGAGCTGAAAGATGGACAATCACCCGCCAGCGTCCTGTGTTATGGCCCTTTGGGACAAGCCCCAGGGGACTAAACTGGATCCTTGAGTGCAGGTGGGTGGGCAATGGGCCCACCAACCTACCCTTTTCTACCTCGGCTGCTATATGCTCCGAAATAACGGAGGGGTTTGCCTCGGAGGATCGTAAGTTACCCCGCTGATAGGAGCGCAGCTGTGAGCTCTGGTATGTAAACCCAATGTGGAAGCCCTCAGTGAAACCCTGGATTATGTAATCAGCAAACGCCCGATCAGGGTGGCTTGACATATACTGTACCAAGCGACTAACCTTCGCTGGGCTAGGGCATAGGGGCCAACGAGGCACCAATGTGGGATGGCATGGCACACACTCGTTGAGTCTCCGCAAGTGATGCATGTAACGACAAAGACCCCGAGGCGTGATTCCCATAAGTGGGAGAGACCATGTGGGAGTGGCGGGGAACCCCGGCTTGTGACCTATGGCAATTAAGAAGAGGGGGGGGGGATGAGGAGGGAGAACCCGGTTGAGAGTATTGTAATTCACCACATACATTTATGTCTACCGACGTACATGTATGCAAGCTTTTTTTTTACCCTGCATTCATGCTGATACCCGGGCGTCTTGTAAGCGTAACGTGCCATGTATCCCCACCCAGAGAATATCCCCGTTATTGCCCAATAAAGACGTCTTATTAGTCTCCAATAAAAAACAACAAAGGAGATAAATATGTAAGTAATACACAGTGCAAAAACACAACGGAGTAAAACACAACGGAGTAAGTGCGATATGGAGCCCTATGACAAAGGTATATACAAGTTTATAATAAATGAATAGTTTAAATTGTCACAACTGTCAGCGAGAACTCGGGACCGACAATGCAGTGGGTGGGGGACGCCTCACCCGTCGCTTGTAGGGGGAGTCACTGGGAGTGTCGGGACACTCCCGTGCCCGATGACTCAGCTGGCATGTGGCACACACGTGGCGATATGTGCATGAGCCAGGGTAGCCCCATGTTCCAAGACATGCAGATCCGAAGTAAGGTCTCCGGCCAAGTATACCCCGTTGGGAAGCTCCGTGAGGATGGGCGTCGAGCTGTAGCCACTGTGTTATTGAGTGCTGGCTGTGTGGTGGTAGTCGGGATGGTCTGCTGCTCTAAAAAAGCCAAGGCACATTGAGTGGGGGGGTGGTCCATCCCGCGGCATAAATGGCAGAACATGCCACCCACAGCCCCACGCTGACCTAGTATTGTCGCTGCCTGAAGATCAGGGAGCAAGGTATTCCAGGAAAGGGATGGGGTAATGGCCACCTGGCGACGGAAATTCCGGTCATACTCTTGCCATCCTGTCCCTCCATGGCGGAGGGCTTCCCGGATAAGAAGGCGTGCGTAAGCCAACATGTCTCTAGTGGCGACGTCTGATGCCACATATGCTAGAAAGCAATAAACCCATGAGATAAGTGAGGGGACTTCCCGAACCCGCGGTGGGGGGCGGGGGGCAGGCACAAGTGACATGGTGGCCAGGCCGTATCCCTGAACTGCCTCCAAGTGGTCGTGTAGGGCAATACTGTCGCTCAATAGGTCTCGCATTTCAACAAACTGGCCCGAGGCAATCTGGCTGACCAGCCGAGCAGGAATAGGCTCCAGTGCCGGGGATAGGATTAGGCCCTGAGACCCTGTGCTGGATCTAGGCGCTAATATGCTGGAAAGCAGAGAGACATTTGGAGACATAACTGAAGGGGCTGCAGCCGCTACGGGCAATGACGTAGTAGGTGCGGGTACCTGTGGGAGTGACTGGGAAGGTGGTGGGATTGTCGCCACGGACGTCAAGAGTATCGACTGCGGCACCAGGCCCAAGGCACCTACACGAATACAAAGCAAGTAAATCAGGAGCTACCGGCGCCAAACCATACACCCCGCTCCATTAATGCTATCTTAACCCCCCTTGGCAATACATAGAAATGTGCTACAGAACCCCGCGAGGAATCCCAGCTGACGGTGGTGGTCGACGCCAATTCTGCTTATATATAGCTCCACTATCATGCGGGCTCGCGCTAGGGCCCCAAGCAACATATACACCTCCGCCCCAAACAAACGATCTCATCCCACACAGACCAGCCCAACCCACACGCCAAAGGGACCCCCCCCATCACCACAACAACCACATGCACAATGAACCTCGGAGGGGTGTGGTCGACGGCATACTCTGAGCAGCAGCCGGGGGAAGAGCCGCAGAGGGGGGACCGGATGCAGAAGGGGGGCCGGATACAGCCGATGAGCTGCTGGATGGTCCTGCTCTCACCGCTGCCTGAATAAATGAGAGGAGCTGGTCCACAGACAGATCCGCCACCGATGATGTTCCTGTTACTTGGCCGGAAGTCAAACCGGAAGAAGACACCACAGAGGGGGGTGCGGTCCCGGGGCTAGTATAGTGTGGCACTTGCGCTCCAACAGCAGTTGTAGCGTCCATCACAGCAGTACCGGTGACCAATACAGCCGCGGAGGAAGGGGGCACCATCGGAGCGGGATTAGGCAACCGAAGCCGCGAAGTGGACGGGCGTGTTGAAGCAACAGATGGCGGTATTGTGTATGGGACCGATGTAGCAGCCACTGACCGGCGAGCTCTACCTCTAGGCATCTCCAGAGTCTTGGCGAACTTTTAAAACAACAAATCGCGGTAAGACCTGAAGGGGAAACAGTTGCTCACTGCGACTGGCTCAAACACACCGGTACCGACCACATTGACAAGTAAGACCACGCCCCACCTTACGCGTGAGCGGCCCATTTCTTTCCATTAACAACTTTTAATGATTGCATCCCTCAAAAGTTATATAATATTGTTTGTACTGGAAATTATTGAAATTTTTTAAAAAAAAAAAAAAAATTATAATAATGATAATAGATCTATTTTAAAAAAGAAGAAAAAATATCGCACATGTATTTCAGCCGTATCGTTATAAATAATTAGTTGTATCACTAATTCTCACCCAATAATTTTCGTGAATGTGTGACAAATTTTGACGATTCAACTTGTCTATTCGTTTATGAATCGTTTTGAATTCAGATTCGAATCAGAAGGTGTACACTTGGCTGTGTACTGAATAGGCTAGTGCATGTAATTATATTAAATGTAACAAAAATATGTAAACTACTGCCGTGATCTCACACAGCCCGGACAAGAGTGACACTAGTCCGGCGTACCTCATGTGAAACAGAGGGTCAGGTGTCAGCCATACACCTGCTTTTATTTTTGTTGTTATTAATAAAACTACCCGTAATAATATGGCGGTCGAAGTCGTAGGGTGTTTGGTGTTACGAAGTTGAAACTGAGCCAAAATGAATGAATAAAATGGTTACTTGAGACTCTAGTCATGTTTTTGAAGTGTTTACAGACCTTAAATCGAAAAACAAACTTTTTGCTTCCACGTCTATAGTCAATGTAAAGTATTTAACGCAATTCAGCCAGAACGCATCAGAAGGTGGGGCGGCTTGATTGTGACTCTGCTGAGTTCTGAGATCTGATTGCCCAATTGGTGCTGCAGGATTTCTGCAGTACAGAACAAAACAAGGTATAGGGCTGACCCCGGCCCTCTGTTTCATGCGAGGGTTAGGCTACGCCCGGCTAGAGTAATACTATGGTGGCAACTATAAGTTATATATTAGTCTCACGTAGCCGACCCTCCCACTACGAAAGAAGGGTCTGGGGTCATGAACATATACGAGTTCTTCAGGTACCACCGGACTTCCCGGTGAAAACACTTAAACCACTTGAGAATCGTCACGTCACAGGAAGTGAGCCGTAAATCGATCGTTTTGCATTAGCACCGAGGCATCAAGATCAAGAACATTGTTTTCAGCTACGAGCTTCACTATACCTTTTTTATCTGTGCCTTATATTTTATACCTTATTTTATCCATCAATCTTAATCTCGTTGATGCCGCTATGTTTTAATAAAATTAGTTATTATCACTGATCATAACAAATGTTAATAAAACATAGCGGCACTAACCAGATGAAGTTCGATGGATAAAATGAAGTATAAAAGATAAGGGACAGATAAGAAAGGTGTATAATGAAGCTCGTAGCTGGAAATAATGTTCTTAATCTTGATGCCTCAGTGCTAATGCATAACGATCGATTTACAGCTCACTTCCTGTGATGTGACAATTCTCAAGTGGCTTAAGTGTTTTCACCGGGAAGTTTGGTGGTACCTGAACAAGTCGTATACGTTAATGTCCCCAGACCCTTCCAATGTAATGGGAGGGTCGGCTACGTGAGACTAACTACATGACACTACTCACACTATAAAGCTTAGGCAGACCACTCACTTCGCCAATCATCATTGTCACAAATAACCTGAATTGCAGACTTACAGCACTGAACTCGACAAATATTAAAATCCAGACTAATTGATTTGACACTGATAATGACATCATTCAGTTAGGAAAAGTTTACCTTTATGGCCCACATTTTTTTCATATGATTATGTTGTCTTTTGGACACCTTGGGCATTATCCTGGTGTTTGACTGCCGGCGTAAAAGGCAAAATAATAGTAATAAACATCACAATAAACAACATTGAACTTGAAAATACCTTTACAAAAAAATAAACAATTCCTTGTTGAGGATTTACTTCACTTCACTAATAATAAATCGCGGTCATATATCACGTGATGGCGGCCGAATTTACCGCAATATTGCGCACGTAACTTGTTTGCCACGCCCATATTGCAATTTTTTTCTCTTATGGTTCGGTTACCCAACAAATTTTTGTTTATAAAAATGGTGGAAACTCATGCGCTAACTGCCGAGAATACGCCGAACGGTCAGGGGTGTTCGGTACTTTACCATCTTCACAACCATGCCTGAGAAAACCAGAATAAAGAGGAATTGCTAATTGAAATCAGCTACTACAGCACTAACAGTAACAGCTGAAAGAAACCCTTAGTTTAATTTCTTTTTAATCAGCCAAAGGAATCATATTTTACATGAATCTTTTTTTTTATTTTATTTTAAATGTTTTATAAGTAAAATATTTTCATAAAAAGTTTAGTTCTTGAGATAAGCCATCATTCACAATCATCTGTCCAGTACTGGTTCTGCAGGTTTCCTACACAAAAAAGATATTATCACATACAAATAGCACAATTCTAAAGTATGCCTAATCTCTGATGTGTTTTTATTGTATCACCTATTTTTATTGAAAGGGTGTGGCTCCTACCCATGAATAACGTTAAGGTTATACATCCCTCATCAATTAATAACACAGGTGACTTAAGTAGCCGAAAGCTACCATTCCGATTTCCTGTTTCCTTTTTCACATTGATTGCGCGTGCATGGCGGTGGGCGTGGTTGCCAATAGTGGTGGGTGGAGTAGTTATTAATAATTAATATACTGGGTGTGGTCCGGATGCCTTCATTGTTACAAAATGGCGTCCAGTAATTTGGGTATTCCTTATTCCGACAGGAGCCTAGGCGTATTATCAAGAGACGAGCTTATAGTGTATTACTCTTATTCATGTAAAGACATACAGCAGTTATTACAATGTGTGCATGGATTTATTTTAAGGTATTACATAACCCCTACTGGTCGTTTTAGTATTGTCTTCACCTTCATGTATATAGATGTTCTCTCTCTCGCCCTCAACAAATGCAGTATTCGTCACATATGGTTTATAAGAAGTATCTTGTACACACTAGGAACAACGAATCTGAGCTTAATTTAATAGTTGATGCTATTAAGGTGATATTCTAAAAAAAATTTTACAGCATTTTATTTTAATCATTGCATTAAAATTGATAGAAGTCACTTAGATAACATCTGCAAAAGTATTAGGTAAGCATTTCCTTTCTGTATGCTGCAAGGAGTGCCTGCTTTTTGCGCTGCATTAAAGAGTGGCCATTTTTGAATAACTTGCATTTTAACTAGCCACACCTAGGCGTGGCTGGTTAAATTGTAAGTTATTGAATAATAAAAAAAAAAGATAATAGATCTAGAGTCTAGTTATTAGTAATTAAAAAATTTTGAGATACTAATTGACCGCACCCATCATTACTCGCCCATGCCAATGGGCAATTGCCAACCCATATAATTATAGAACACATGGGACATGGCTGACTCTATAACACTTGGTAGATGCCATGATACACCGAAGACATCGACGTAAAGGACGTAGGAAGTTTCAATATTTAAAGAACAAGGGGAGTACCACAGGAAATGAGGCTTTCAGATATAGATTGACAGCCATTTCAGATCAAGGCAGCCATTTTATCTGGTACGTGTATAACTTATAGTGTAATAAGTATTAATGTTTGGTGAAAGAATTACTGGAAGGTTGTCACTATAGCTGTCCTTTGAGGTCAGAAATATGTCCTGCTGAAAATTTAGCTCTCACGCTAAGGTTGTTAGCTGCTGATGTGATGTATCACAAGTAAGGGCACTTACAATGCAATCAATATATATATATATCTTATTGAATATTCATGATTGCATTTTGATGTCACTGTCATTCAACTTTCGTATGAGCTCGTCAAGTGTCTGTAATATCTTACATGAAACTTGTTAGGCTATGTGGACAGCACTGCAACCTCAGTATGTCAGGTACCAAACTGCGAAGAGGACTGGGTAAAGATCAGTAAGGAATTTGAACAGATGTGGAATTTCCCTCATTGTATTGGTTAGTGTTCTATTTGAGCATCTTCATTAACCGTCTTCATTATAATAATCAATTACTGAATTAGGTGCCATTGACACATATCAATGCAAACCCCACCAAATGCTGGTTCTACCTACTTTAATTATAAGGGGACTCACTCCACTGTTCTTTTAGCAATTCGTGATGCCCAATACAGGCAAAGGTGCATGACATTTTAGTGTTTATTGTTATAGCAATAACTAGCTAGCTACACGTACACATGTAGACCTATGCATGTTTAGTTTTTTTGTAGTTATTTACGTTTCATTTGAGCTCAGCTAAATGCAAATGTACCATAGTTATGATGTATGTTTACAATGAGTCAACGACTGCTATACATGTATATTTACTGTAGTTATTGTACATGTTCATACATGTATACCGTATAAACCGAAATTTTCCAGGTACAGTAGAACCTCGATTATCTGGACCTCGTTTATCTTGAACGTCGATTATCCGGACTTCTGAAATGCTTGAAAAAAATTTATAACCACTGATTAATTAGGAATTATTAATTGTAAAAATTGCTGACTAGGCAAAACAGACACAAGGCACAATTGTTTAGCTGATTTTACGGATTTTTAGCTTCTTCCAGCGATTTTGAGGAGTGAATCTAATGTTTGCTGTGGCTTTAACTGTCACTGTAAGTCCATCCATATGTGTTCTTGCTATAAATAAGGGCATTTCAGTTATCCGGACTTTTCTGTTATCCGGACAGTTTGTAAAATTGCCAGG
>JAYJLX010052872.1:0-31713 GCA_036873525.1 Chalinula nematifera | reverse complement strand
GTAGCCGTCTCATCCTCTCGTGTGAAGCCATAGGTGCCCCACCCCCCTTCTTCCAATGGTTAAAAGATGACAGCGACCCCACTGTACTAAACGTGACCACCAGCGTATCAGGATCATTGATAATACCAGCCATTAGTAATGTACATGAGGGTCGATACACGTGTATAGCAGTGGGCATGCTAGGGGGACTGACCATAGGGAAGGAGAGCAGCTCGGCTACTATTACTGTTACAGGTACTATAGTGATAACTGCATGCACCTTCATTAGTATTCGTTGATATTAATTATTAATTGCCATTTATAATGTATTAGATGTGTGGACATAATTAATGAATTTTAGATGAATAATTTTAATGAGCAAATCCTTGACATAAACAGACTTTACATCCAATTTGTAGTGTCCCTTCCCACTACTGTATGTGGTTTGGGATAACTATAGACTATATACTACTATTGTAGATCAACTATTGATTGGTTATATATTCCCTGTATGTATATTAGATCCTACTGTCTTCACTTCAACTAACCCGTCCACCATCAGTGTGTATATTGGGAACCCGATTTACTTGAATTGTTCGGTATCTCACGATACAGTGAAGATCAATGTACAGTTATCATGGACACTAAATGGAGAGACAATCACTGATACTAATAAACTCACATCAATAGGACAGGTAGGGAATACATCACACACATTGTATGTTAAATCATCAATACCTCTCTCTCTCCTGTAGAATGATCTTCAGCTCACTATTACTGATGCTAGTAAATCAGATGAAGGGGATTATCAGTGTATAGCCACCTCAACATATACTGGGGATATCTTACTACCTGTACCAGTAGTGATGTCAACTGTTACAAACGTGAAGATTATAGGTACAGACTAGTGTTACAATCACTGGTACAAACATTTACTATACTACTAGGTACTACATATTATTGATATAAAGTATGGGCAATATTAATTTTTTACAATAATTATGATATATGCTGGAAGGTACTGAAATAGAAATTTGTTCTTTTCAATTGGTCTCGTCTGTGCAAATATTACAAAATAAAATTAAACATTTTTCAGTACTTTAATTTTGTAAACCAGACTTAAAAGTGTAGCTGTGCTAATGAATTGCGAGTGTGTAATTCTGTGTATTTCTAACTTTTACAAGTATGTATGTACATGTACATGTATTGATTATGTACATGTATATCAATCGCTAAATCAGTGTACTATAATTATATACAGTTCATATTACTGATTTACTGTAACATGTTTTATAATGCTTCAGATGTTGTCAAGCCTTTTGTGACTCTAGTTAGAGTCATTGGGCCCAAGACACTGGAGGTCAGCTGGACATACAAGGGATTCATAGAGAAACTCAGGGAATATCGGTTGGAAACAATGAAGGTTAAAGACCTGACACTAACACACATTGAATGATTACTCATCTCTATTCCATTAGGTTGGGGAGAATGAGTGGGTTTATCAGACCGTTGTACCCAAATCAAGTACAACCCTCCATAACATCACCAATCTTACTCCCTATACCCGATACAGTGTGAGGGTTATAGCGATACAGGACAGTAATAGAGATAGTGTTCCCAGTAATGACTATGGACCCACCAGAACAGGAGAAGACTGTAAGTACACAATATACCATACAATATCTAACATACACTATAGCATAGAATACAACATCAGTATAAATACAGTATAGTGTGTGTACATGTACTGTGTATGGTTATTGTGTTAATAGTATATCATTATATGTTATCTATTATGGTATGTTTCTTGGTTATATAGTGCCTTACTCAACACCTCCTGCTAGTGGAATCAATGTCATATTGGATAATTCAACCATTACGTTGGAATGGGAGGTAAACCTATATACATGTATCAATATAGCTATGTATGTACATATGTATGTATGTATGCATGCATGCATGCATGCATGCATGTATGTATGTATGTATGCATGTATGTATGTATGTATGTATGTATGTATGTATGTATGTATGTATGTGTGTGTATGTGTGTGTATGTACGTACGTACGTATGTATGTGTATGTCGTTTTATTGTTAATATAGGCCCCCGATGAGGATGTGAATGGTATACTGACGAACTACACTATACGATATTGGCCAAATGCTACAGCAAATGCTACGATTATCGAAGAGACAGTTGGTAGTAACCTGACAGCATACGCACTCACCAGCCTACAGCCCGATACAGTATACTGGACTCAGATAGCGGCTCATACTTCCGTGGGTATAGGACCCTTCTCTGATCCTCCTGTACAACTATCCACTAGAGGTGTGGCTCCTTTAATAATGGGCAATAATTAGAATAATGATATCATACTCTCTACCCCTTTTATTCAGGTGAGGATATGGTAAATACCTCGTCTCCTTTCTATGCCAAGATTTGGTTTATTGTGCTTGTGGGTGTGGCAGGGATGATATTAATAGTATTACTGATTATAGTGGTGGCCGCCATTAGATGGAGGAGCAAGAACAAAGGGACCATACACACAGGTAAACAATACAATACAATTGGATAGCTATATACAATAGATTGTGTCTACAGTACATGCATGTAATTTCATGTAATTTCACAAACCATGTGTATAAAAGTATTATTAACATGTGTTATATGAGTTCACATATTGTCTATTTTATGTGTATGTACTATAAACTGCTAGATTGCATATTGTACTGTATGTACAGTTTATTTGGTCACATATTATTATTGTCTATCATAATGTAGTTTGTCACACTCGTTCCTGTACTACTGCTGATGAGGCCAGTTTAAGTAAGGATGTCATATAGCTGATTACAACAGAAGAAGCAATAAGCTATCAGCATAAGACAGAACTTGAATACATTACACTATAGGCAATGGATTATAGCATACATTTTGTTTGTTTGATTAGTTTTACTGAATCTGTTAATGGTTCAAGACAAATTATACAAGATACTGAAATCGATTACCCTTCATTCGGATGGACAGATACCTTTAGAGGTCCAGGGGATCGTAGGGGGTCGTTTAGGGTGGAACTACTTGGGACTCCACCCAATGTCAAGCATTATGTACTGTGAAATGCATACAATTTTGAGGTTGATGCCATGACAAGCGAAATTACCATTATTGCTGACACCAAAGCTGACAATACTGAGGGTATTTCCACTGACGTGTGCTTGTTTGGCAATGGGTGTCTCATTGAGTAGCCATGCATGTTATGGTTATATCATTGTACCATGATGAAGATAAGATACATCTTATAGAATGCAAAAAGCTACTATTGACGACTGATCCACCGGTAGTCTCGTACCCAGACTCTACCTGCGGAAGAGTCTGGGTACGAGACTAATCCACCGGTTGGTTGGATAGTGAAGGATGATAACAGATGACTACATGACAATGGCCTGAAATAATAACGGGAAATGTGTATGCATGTGGGATTTAGTGATTTTCATATACTATATAAATACTAAAGTTTAAATCACTTATTAAAACTTTATAGTTAGGCATTATACAACTCCGTCCAGATAGTGTAAAATAACTGTAAATTAAAGAAAACAGAACAAGAAAATTTACTATACCTACTTCAATCAAAGTCAACTTTCCAAAAGTCCGAAGCAACATCATGAGGAATCATGATGATATCATACGGTATATAGAAATACCCATTATCCCCCCCATGCAGTCACTTCCCCAGCTGTTTATACAATGATGCACATATATAGTCAACATCATAATCCGCATGCATCACTGTACATGTGTCCAACAGCCAACATTATAGCATGTGCTTTCCATGTGGATGAGGCATTATTGAATGCCCAGATTTACCATGATTTCAATTTTCAAAGTTTTTACTTTAAAGCTGAACTTATGAAGTGACCTTGCGTGAAGACAGGCCTTTAACTGATGGATGCCATCTACCAGGCATAATCTTATACCATAAATTATGCCCCGCCTTTGAGCTATAGAATAGCATTTACTATAGATGCATGTTATATAATAAAACACATACATGCACTGAGCAAGTGGTACAGTATAATACATGTATGTATCGCTCAGGAACACAGTAGAAATCGACGCCCACCCCTGCATTAGCAACAATGTCTTCAGGTTTCGTAATTATAGAAAAGTTTTACTAAAGCATCATGGTAATCAAGGTTTTTAAAAGTAAATGTAAAGGTAATTTAATTATGAGATACAGAACAATGATGATAACTATAATAACTAGTAATGATACTATTATAATAATGATGATACTATAAGATGATTACTGTAAGATGATTATTATAATAATGATTACTATAAGATAGATGATTACAGCTATACTAATGATGATTACTTTAATATGATAATGACGATTATTATTAATAATGACGATTACTATAAAATGATTGCTATAATAATGATGATTACCATGTAATAAAGATGATTACTATAAGATTGTTACGCTTTCCAATGTTTATATTGGTAGTGTACCCAGGTTAATCAGATTCATCATTTGAAGTCCATGTAATAGATGCACTGTATAAAAAAATGTTATATAATGAAACACATACATGTACTGAGAGAGTGGTACAGTAAAGCACATGTGCATGTATCCACTTACTCTGTCCCTCCAGGAACACAATACAGATAGACATCCTCCCCTGGATTAACAACAATGGGGTCTTCAGGTTTCGTGATTATAGAAATTTCTTCGAAAGATGCTTCACCTTTAACTTCTATTGTCGTTCGATAAGTAACTACCTGACTTAAATCCACTTGTGATCTTATTCTACATTCGTATGTTCTAGGAGAGATTAGTCGTAGAATATTTAGCCTGTCTCTGGTTTCTAACTCCGAGTTGTCACCCTTATCAGTGCCAATGAAATTTGGGCCCAACACCAGATACCACTCCCATTTCAATTTGTCCATTGGATAAGCATTGTATCCCGGTATACAGTCTATAGCAAAGGCCTCATTCTTCTTCTTAGTGATAGTGGTCATACCACCATTATAAGGTGAGGTAACGTATGCCACTTGAACCAGTACAGTAATAGATCGTAGACTCCATTTCGAAATTGAGGCCACACAAGTGTAGTTACCATTGTTTCCGACACCAAAGCTGGCAATACTGAGGGTATTTCCACTAAGTTTATGTGCTTGTTTGGCAATGGGTGTTTCATTGAGCAGCCATATTATGGTGATATCTCTGTATGATGACGAAGACAAGGTACACGTTAGAGAATAAGGGTTGCCATCTTTGACTGCTCCACCGGTTGGTTGGGTGGTGAAGGATGGTAATACGGACGACTGACAATTGACTGGGATAATAAAGGGAAAGAAAAATATATTAAAGTTATATGGTAATGCATTCTGTACCGGTATACTTGCTTCTTTATGTAAATTTTAATGGTTGCATGATTTCATGCAATTTTACCAATTAATTAATAATTTTGAGTATTATATCAAAATTGCTGGAATTGTACTGTACTTTAGAGTCATAAACTATGTCCACAGACAACATTATTTGACCGGCCCCTTTTGAAACATCATGACTTCACAATACCAATAAAACAAAACAACATATTATCATCACTACACATATAATACCGAAAGGAGAATAACTAGATTAATGCAATGAGGAAAGAGAGAGAGGGAAAGCTCAGAGAGGTTAAGAGACCAAGGTGCATGTCTAGGAATCAGGATTAACACTGAAGTTTTCTTCATTAGTTTTTATTTTTGTTACTAAAATTAACATTAAAAGAAAGGGCCGGCATATTTCAAAAAGAAAACTAAACTTATAACTTTATTTACTGATAGGTTTATCGCTTTAAAGAAACCTCAAACTCTCTCTCTCTCTATCTGTTTGACCTCTTTTTCCTGAAATAATATCACTGGATAGGTGACATGCATACACTGTTACTCCAACACAGAAACCGCAATACATGTATATATAGTTCACTATAGTAGCTAGCAGCTACAAGGCTCATGCATCAGCAAGTATAATACAGTAGATAAATGTATTATGTACAGTGTACATGTGTTAACTATGTATATATAGTATGTCTAAAGATATTTTGAAACCTTTAGAATTCCCTAGCTCATGTTTGGTAAAAGGACACTTGTAACAACAATGTTCAATAGCTAATCTAATACCCAATTATATAGCTAGTAACAAAAGTCTGGGACAAATAGGAACAAACAGTGGGAGGGGGGGGGGGGGGGGGGTATGTTAAAACAAGGGTCAGGGGTACATATATCAAACCCAGTGTTCCACTTCCCTTATATATGTATTGTTTACAGTATATGTGTAACTATGTGTTTACAGTATGTTTGAAGATAATTGTGAAACCTTGATCCCTCCCCTAATGTTTGGTAAAACTTTAAGGCTTGACACTTGAGTAACAATAATGTTCGATGGCTACATCTAATAGCCAACTATAGCTAGTAACAAGTCTGGGACAAATATTAAACAGTGGAGGGGGCACCCATATGAAAACAAGGGTCAGGATATCAAACCCAATGTTCCACTCCCTATGTGTTGTTTACCTGGTGTGGTGAGGGATAGAGAAATGGTGATTAGAAACAAAGCAGTTTTACTGAACGCCATTTTAGTGAGAGTGCTTTTGGAATTCAACCTAAAGGAAAGGAATAAAAAAAAAAAGCATATCACTAGATGCACTGTATTAAAGTGAATAAGTTATATATATAACGTTTTATGTTAACTGTATATACTTCCAGTACATGTTGTTACTATATAATAGGGTATATAGTATTACTGTATTATTATGTATGTTACATCTACATTATTAGCCTAAATTCACTGAGTACTTAATGTTAATCCTATATCAAAGTCTTTCAACAGTATAATGCACTAAAATTTGTCAGTTTATAAATTAAAAATTCAGCTATTAGACCCTCTAATAAATATTTCCCGTTTAAACAGCCTGCAAACAAACATCAGAGCTATAATTATAAGGATGACTTGAGTGAAGGCAATTAGAGTTGCAATTGTAAATTTGAAAAAAATATTCATGTGCTTTGCCAATTCATTCCTATAGGCTCACTATGTAACATGGTAAATCATTGTTAACTAGATCTACTAATACATAAACCACATGCATGCTCCTAGTAGTCAATGATATAAGACTCTAGTACATCTAATTTATACTTAACAAATCCTTCCAAAGGCTGACAATAGATATTCATATAGGCCATGCAGGCTACATCATGCAGTACAGTTCAGTCATGCCGGATAACAAAGCGTGATTAAAGTATATCTGGTACCAGGAAGGCATAGCAGGAAAGGAAGGGTTCAGATCTATAGTTAATATTCATAACACTTATGAGCAAGGCTGTTACAGTGATGGGAACAATTAACATAAAGTGGTCAACTATAAAAAGCAGTATACTAGTGTGAACTGAAAGCTCACCAAGCATGGCCTTCAATGGAATTGGGTCAAAAAGTAGTCAAAAACAACAAAAATTAAAGCCTACGAGAAGTAACCAGTACAGCATCTATGCACAAACCCCTGACTCATATTAAATACTATGCATATAAATTAAAAAAAAGGTTTCTCTAACGTTCTGCTTACACTTAAGTTCCCTGTAGATTTACTCCTGATAGAGGCTATCTCTTCTTGGTTATATGAACGAGTGGTAACTTCTCTAATCAAGCAGTGCTGGTTGGCAATGACTCAGTTGTCTGCAAATTAGTTTGAGCTCGGCTGGTTATGGAAAGCTGAACTGTAGTCTAGATCTAAATGTAAATTTGCACTTAAGCAGGATTTTTTTATATTCTCGATTGCCTGTGGCCAAAGGAGGTGTGGCTCATTAATTAATGATAATGAGCTATAATTATGGGTCAATATTTAATTAGGTAGTTATCTACATCTATTGTATTATAATTTATCAAAGTTTTTGTCATTAAAAATAATTATAATACGATCGAGTTTGTAGACCCAACAAATTAAATAACTTTCTGTCTTTCCAGCTGCCGCGGGTGGCTGGTAAATTTGCACTAGAGCAGCTAGGATTTTTATCCTCACAAATGTCAGTTCGCCCGAGGCCCTGACGGTGCATGCACATGTTGATGTGTATAAGGAATTTTATACCATGGTTAAATATAAAATTAATACAAAGTTCAAATCACTTACAAAAACATCATGTATACAGAATTAGTAATCAACTGTGTAAAGCAACTGTAAACTTCAATATAAATAATATTAATAACTATAAGAAAACAGAACAAGATAATTTACTATTATACAGTCTGCTACTTCAATCAAAGTCAACTTTCCAAAAGTCGAAGCAATATGATGGATCAACAATGATACCGTACGGCATGTAGAAATATCCGTTATCCCCCCAGTCACTTCCCCAGCTGTTTAACACGATGATACAGCTACGACCATGATAATTATTATTGTATCCCACAGCCATGACAGCATGACCACCGCTGTGCTTTCCACGTGGACGAGGCATTATCGAATGCCCAGATATACCATCCCAATCTTCAAAATTTTTATATACTTCGAAGCCAAATATGAAAGGTGACCCTCCGTGAAGACAGGCCTTTAATTGATGGATGTCCCCTTGATACCTCCTCTGGTCCTCCAAGTCGTCATCATGTTCTAGCAGTCTTTTACCACGAACACGCCCCTTCATATAACCTGGCTTTCGAGCTGTAGAATATGCTCTTCGACTTGGTTCTTTAAACAAACGACCTTCTGAGTAAGGCCACAAGTACTCTTCACAAATTCCATACTCATTGAAAGCTTTAATGCAGTCACGAATGCTGTGAACTCCATCATCCTCCTCTTCATCACCCTCGATAAGACGAGAATTGTAATACAGGAAAAGACGTGATGGCTCGAATTCATAATCAAGCGTAAAGGCACTACACATGGCGTTAGCTGAGCAACTACCCATGTTCCCCTGATCATACACTTGAGCCACATTCTCTCGAAGGTCCACAACAGGTCTGGATTTCGCAGCACGAACCTGTCTTCGTGAGTGCAGCCTTATTTCACCATCATAATGAGGGTCATGTGAATCTCGTATCGCCCCATGGACTCTTTCTGGTGACGGCTGAGGATTTCTATACGCCATTAAATCTTCTTGGTGACAAGGTAGCAGCTACATTAACGGAAATTAAACATGTAATTGGTCAATGCTAGGGCAGACGTTCTATATTGCGTTTTACATAGTCAGCCCAGACCTCGATTCCTTTTACTATTAACTAACGTTTAAGACGGCTCAGTGAGGGTCGGTTACATGAAGCGAAACTACGCACTATAAACTATCAAAAACTGCCAATTACATTAAAACTTACCAAAAATGAAAGAAGGATGTATCACTATTGAGTTACCTCCTGGCTCCTGTAAGCTCACCGTTTGGCCTTGGTATCCCGCCTGGCATCCACCATTTTATCTTTAATAACCAGTATTAACCACAGTGCCCGCCCACCATATATGTGATTGTTTTTAATTTTTAATAATTATTAGAGTTTATGCTGAAGTAATAATAAAACTTTTAAAAAACAAGTATTCTGTCGTTAAAGCTATCACAAATATAAAGTACATTATCAGAGCCGTCAACAGCTATTCCAAACGGTGAGTTAAAATTATCGTCATAGACACCTCTCGAGCCATACGAGTGTAACAGTCTACCCTGGGTATCGAATATAGAGACCCTGTGATGGCCTTCCTCTGTTACAAACACTAGCCCATTCATGATAGCCAGGGACGAGGGATACTGGAGGTGCCCTTGACCGAATCTTGTGACGTATTCTCCATCTTTGTTCAGTTTCGTAATGCAATTGTTACCTCTTTCAGCAACAAATATACTATCATCAGTAGGGTCTATAGCTATACTGCAAGGAGTATCGAAACTAAGCTGTTTTCTATTACTAGAGAGTGCCTTGGATAACGTTATATACCGAGAATAAATGAGATTATGATCGAATACTTGAATCATGTTGTTTCCACTGTCAGCTACCAATACTCTACCATTAGAGGTTACTGCTATTCCGTCAGGATTCTTAAACAAAGCTCTTCCATTGTGGTGATGAACGCTCTTCACATACGCTCCATCGGTGGTGAATTGCTGCAGACGGAAATCATCCGTGACTAAAATATACCTATCTTGTAAGATGGCCACTCCCCGAGGGTAAGTGAATTCGCCTTCATTTATTCCTTGTTTACCAAACGACCTCAGCTTCCCTCCATTGCTATCTTTACTGATAACACTTACACAGTGAGCTTTGCTCTCGGCAACAACAATCAATCCACCACTTGTGTCAGCCACACCACCACTTGTGCAAGCCACACTCCCACTCATGACAGCCACACCCCATGGAGTGTTAACCCCACCTATTTTACCTGGTAAGTGCTGTGGGCGTAACTGAGGCAACATTGCTCCAGGAATAATGGGTATCCTGAAAGGGCTACCAGATATTTCAATCCCACCAATGGCTATCCTTAGTTCATGTACCTTTCTCGTGTGGGCCGTGAAGTTGATGAGATACGATCCCGTTTGTTGTCTGTGCTCTGTTACTGTACATTGCTGTATTTTGCTGTCACCAGAAGAAGAGAGACTAGAGGAGATTAAAGATGGCGGTAGAGCTAAAGGTGATCCATCATCCGATGGAAGGCACAACGTTGCAATTGACGGTTGCTTGGACACGCTCAACGGTAATTTGAGAATAGCGTCATTAAAACATTTACATGAAGTTGACATTCCAGTCAGTTCTCCGATAAACTGCGTTAGATTGTCATAAGAGGAAGGGCTGAACTGCATGGTCGCCGTTTCTAGTGGCATTGATAGTGAAAGTGAAAATGGAACTCTGTTAATCTCCGCCATCTTATTGTACATCTTGGAGTACTCTGAGACTACAGCAGTTTGGCTGCAATCGGCGGTATTCGTTCGAGCTACGCCCACGCACAATTCCAGCTGACCATGACACTGTTCGAGTGTTTGTACTTGCTTATCCAAAACCCACGTCTTCTTAAAGAGTGTGTCATCAACTTCACAGAGCAGGACACTCTCTCTCGACCGTATCTTGTCGATCAATTGCTGAGTGTGTAGTCGAATGCTGTCCTTCATTTCTCTTCCTTGTTCAACTATTTCTTGCTTGACTGTGTTTAATACTAGAGTAGCTGATTTTACGTTGGTCTAAAGTTTGCAAAAGCGTTTCCAATTTTCTCGAAACAGCCGGGAAACATTCCGTTACTAGTTCATAGCGATGGGCTCGGTGATCCTTGCTGACTGCACACTTACAGCAGATGAGTTTATTGCACGACCAACAGTAGACATTAACGCATGAATCAGGGTGTTTCGTACAGCTATGGCGGGTAGATGATGGTGTAGCTGGCTTCGTCTGGTTCAGTTCATTCCATAATTCTAACAGTGAGTTTACTTGGAGAGCAGTTGGGAGATAATCGGATTCATCAACCAATACACAGACATTACGACACATAGGGCAAGATATTGACCTTACCCCATCCTAAAATACAATAAAGAATAGGATGATTATTGTGCTCATGATGGAAAGAGAAGAGGGAAGGAGGGGGAGGTACAAGAAAGGGGGGAAGGGGAGGAATATGAGAACAAAGGTTCTTTTGATAAGCTACCTCTCTCTTGAGTATTAATGGTTCTACACACTTGAAACAAAAGACATGCTGACAAGGTAGCATCTTGGGTTGGACGAACTTCTCCAAGCACACACTGCAGGTTAGCTGATCGTCCAGTCTCTGCTCAAACTCTGTTCGATTGGCAGCCATTTATTGTATGGGTGTGGTTATTATAAAATGGCGGTTAAGGAAGTGTGGGCGTGGTTGTAAGTTGTTTACCTGTTGTGGGCGTGTCTGCTGATATTCCAATAATGGCGACGACTGATGGAAAGAAGTCGTTTTGGAAGCGAGGGAACGGATCTAAGCTTCCTGGAAGGTAGATAAAATGGATCCCTAACAGAAGATTTATAATAAATTATTCCCTATAGGCCACAACCAGTGACGTCTCCCTCCAACGATCACAGACATAGGTCCAAAACCTTTGAAGAGTACGAGAAGGCTACCGACGATGCTTGGGACGAGGAGCCAGGCGATATATCGGAACTAACCGCCGACACACACCTACAGTTCGATCACTCAGCTACCGATACAGCACGCTCAAAGACATCGTCTAAAAAACGTAAGATTAGAGAAAATAATTACCAATGAAGTTATAGTTTGTGGTTAATGATTGATTAGAACTGGTAAAGAATCGTATAAAAGAGTCAACTAAGCCTCGTTCTTCAAGTACATCAACGGTTACTGCTGCCAAAACCACTACAGTCCAGCACTCAACAAGATTACGGTCACAAACCGATTACAATAGTAAGACAGGGGCAGAGCCCAGGGTGCGGTGGGAAGGGGTAGTAGGGAAAGGGTTAAACTATAAATTTTATTAACTGTTATTAATTAAGGTGACAATAATTCAGCTGGAGAGGATCCGTACGACCTCACTGACAGAGAGACTATCAAACTTCAGAAGTTTGGTAAGCTTCTAGCCGGCCCTAACACTGACTTAGGTAAAATTAATTATTCATTAGCGTTAATTAATTGATAATAGATTAATTATTAGATGTTCTAAAGAAGCAGAGCTGGTCTGGTATCCCGGTATCAGTGAGATCTACGACTTGGCAGTTATTATGTGTTAGTAAAATATTTTAACCCTTCTCTCACTGTGGACACCCAACATTGTCCCACAGTTACAGCGGGTTCCTATATAAGTTATTAATTAATAATAATTAACAGGGGTATCTCCCAGCCAATATCGATCGTCGTGAGGACATCCTCAAGAGAAAAAGAGACGAGTATATGAATTTCATAGACCAGTACTATCACACCAGAACGGATTCGGTACACAAGGACACCTTCAGACAGATCCATATAGATGTACCCCGGATGAACCCTGATATACCCTTATTCCAACAGACCCTTGTTCAAGAGGTACATATGTACATGTACATGTCATTCAAGAGGTACATATGTATATGTCATTCAAGAGGTACATATGTACATGTACATGTAATTCACCCTTTAATCAATGTCTGTTTATGGCTGAATAAATACAATAAGAATTGCCACATAATAAATAATACATGCAGAAATTACCCATAATATACTCTTTAGTGTAGAGGAATTTGAAAGTGCTTTATACATGTACTTATAACAAGCTATCTGTCAATGAGAGACTAGAAGAAATTTCTTTCTCCCCCCTTCTCATAGGTGAAGTAATTATTAGATTAAAGTGTATAACTGTAGGAGTGTTTATGTTTCATTGTGTGTGTATGGTTCATCTTGCATTGTTGTATAAACAGTCTATAGTGTTGTATTTAATGTTCAATTGTCCAATTTGTTTAAACAGTGTTTCGAAAGGATACTGTTCATATGGTCCATAAGACATCCCGCCAGTGGCTATGTTCAAGGGATCAATGACCTCTTGACGCCATTTTTCGTAGTGTTTCTATCATATTACATCTGTAAGTATTGTGTGTGGGTGGGTGGAGTTAAGTGGGTGTGGTCATTGCTAATTACATTCTTTCATCCATTTTCAGCTGGTGATAAAAACCCAGAAACCTTCGATTTATCGTTATTATCAGAATTGACTCGCAATATGATCGAAGCCGACAGTTTCTGGTGCCTTCAGAAGCTTCTAGAAGGAATTCAAGTGAGAATTGATAACGAATCGCACATAACGTGACCAGATGTAATTATAATTATACTTTAGGATAACTATACACTGGCTCAGCCGGGCATACAGGTGAAGGTTAAGGCCCTTAAAGACCTCATCATGAGGATCGACTGTAAGTTAGGTTTAGTTCATGTCGCCATTTTACTCATTAAATATTCATCTAAAATTAATATCAATGAATATTAATGAGGTAATGATTAATGTGAATAGACTACAGTATAATGACGTGGGAGTATGTCTATATTAGTGTTATTGTATCTTACATACATATATAGTACCGCTGAACGACCACCTCAAGGATCTCTCCATCGACTTCTTACAGTTTTCGTTTCGTTGGATGAATAATCTGTTAATGAGGGAACTTCCATTACGCTGTGTGATTAGACTGTGGGACACATATCTGGTACATACATATATATACTAACATACTAGCACATACATAATGGTTTAACCTCCAAATACTGACATAGACTGAAGTACATTAGTATCCTTGTTTGAGTATTATAAAAATAAAATCAGTAATTTTGAGACCCTTTGAAAAGTTTCCTTTGTGGATTGTACTAAGTTCCTATCCTCAGAGTCCACACTATTGGGGGTTTTACTATTTACATGTTGTATTTATTTATAATTATTGTGTTTCAATTATCCTTGTAGTCTGAATCGGATGGGTTTGCTATGTTCCATGTGTACGTATGTGCGGCTTTACTGGTACATTTCTCTAAAAAGATTCGTTCTAAAAGAGAGTTTCAAGTGAGTACAAACAATGTCCACTAATGAATATAACCATATTGGTTGTGTATAGGAAACCATGTTATTCATTCAAAACCTCCCAACTTCGTCCTGGAACGACGAAGACATTCAAATATTGTTAGCTGAAGCATTTAAACTTAAATATATGTTCGCAGATGCACCTGGACATTTACAGAATAAATAGTTTGTATAATTATTACTAATATTATAGCTTTTATACTTTATTCCAATTTTTTTCGTGTCGTCTTTTTTTTGTATTAAAAAAAACTAATTTCGTTTTCTTTGCAGTACATTTTATAAGTATAATGATATTCATGGTCAATTAATTAAAAGTTAATAAACAGGAAGCTTGCTTTTTTGCTGAGCTGTCTCTTTTCACACTGTCTTCCCTTTCCGTTCTATCGGTTCTATCCGGGGGTCTGAGCCAAATCAGGGCTATTAGTACCTTAGCGCTGTATCTGAACGCCACACTTGCACATACACCGTACAAGAATGGCTACCAGTGATTCGACCAGCGTCTTTATTATCATGGGTGCGTCGGGAGATCTCGCGAAGAAGAAGATCTACCCAACCTTATGGTTAGAAAATGGCTCATTAAAGCACGGATCGTTAGCTTTTATTTGTTTACTAAATCCAGGAATATTTACAAGTCCGGCGTCCTTCCCCCGGGCACGCGCTTTGTCGGTTATGCCCGCTCTAACTTGACTGTGGCTGATATCAGGGAGAGAGCCAAGCCTTTCCTCAAGGTGACATAAAATAAAATGTCCGCTATACAATTCACGCATAGTCTACTCCCCGTATGGACCTTGTTTTACAGGTGGCAGATTCGGAAGCTAATGTTCTGGATGCCTTCTTTGCTGTGAATTCGTACGTCAGAGGGTCATACGAAGAGCAGAGTGCATTTGAAGGTTTGAATGATGCATTGCTGAAAATAGAGGGCAAGACAGCAGGTAACAGGCTGTTCTATTTGGCATTACCTCCCTCTGTATTTGACACTGTTACAACCTACATAAAGAAATGCTGCATGTCTAAGACGTAAGCCAAATACCTTGGTTATTTATTTTTTCTAAAAATTAATGTTTTGAAATAATTAATTCTCTTAATTAAGGGGTTGGAATCGAGTGATCGTGGAGAAACCGTTTGGAAAAGATCTGGCCAGTTCCGATAAGCTTTCGAAGCATTTGGCTGGTTTATTCCGTGAGGAAGAGATCTATCGAATCGATCATTACCTTGGGAAGGAAATGGTCCAGAATCTGTTGGTGCTCAGGTAATTAAACTAACACATGTACATTTTATTGCCTAGTAGTAATTAAGGTACTATAATTTAACCCTTTATATTGTACTATAATTTAACCCTTTATAGATTCGCCAATTCCATATTTCAGCCAATCTGGAACAGGGACAACATAGCGAACGTGACCATCACCTTCAAGGAGCCGTTCGGTACCAAGGGTAGGGGAGGGTACTTCGATGAGTTTGGCATAATACGAGACATCATGCAGAATCATCTACTGCAAGTTATGTGCCTCACAGCAATGGAGAAACCAGCCACAAACCATCCTGAAGATATTCGAGACGAGAAGGTATGGCAATTAGGTTATGGATTACTTTATGGGCTACAACCTCCAATAAAGTGTACCCATATATTTGGTACTTATTAGGCCCGTATGTGCCATAAGACAATTGCTTTTTGTCGAGCAAAAATCGAAAATTTGCTAACTTTAGCAGCTCTGGCTTGACAGTGGGTTTCCTCACAAGTATTTCAGTCCAATATACATGTACATGTGTTGCTCGTTTGATTGAAGTATTTCTTATTCCACCTTGTACTCACTAATAATTAATATACAACACAGTGTCATTTTACCCTGAAGTGGGTACATAAGCATGCTGTGTTCCTCGCGTACCTTTACTGCATTTGTGGCTTAACATAGAGAGTATTTATAGAAGACACATTGAGAGTACATTTACCCTATATACCCTATAACATACACTACCCTCCATTAGGTGAAGGTATTGAGGAGTATCTCCCCTATTCAACTGGAGGAGGTTGTGTTGGGTCAATACGTGGGTGATCCCAAAGGGGAAGGAGACGCTAAACAGGGATATTTGGATGACCCAACAGTGCCCAAGGGATCGGTCACGCCCACTTACGCAGTGGCTAAATTGAATATCAAGAACGAGCGTTGGGATGGCGTACCATTCATACTTAAATGTGGCAAAGGTAACTAGAACTAAAATTAATTATGTTCACTAATATTCTGTCCAATTTAATAGCTTTGAATGAGCGTAAAGCTGAAATAAGGGTCCAGTTTAAAGACGTTCCTGGGGATATATTTGAGGGTAAAACCCGACGTAACGAATTGGTAATTAGAGTTCAACCAAACGAAGCAATGTATATGAAACTAATGACTAAGGAACCCGGAATGAAGTTTGACCCGCTGGAAAGCGAACTGGACTTAACTTATGGAATGAGGTTTAAGGTAATATACCCCTGCCCCGCCCCCCCCTCATTATAATTATTAATTATTATTATTATTAACATTATATTGGGGTGGAGTTAGGATGTGTACCTACCTGATGCATATGAGAGACTAATACTGGACGTATTCAATGGAAGCCAAATGCATTTCGTACGAAGGTTAGTTATATACTATTATTTAATAACTATTAATAACTATTATTAATTACTCAGTGATGAGTTGGCAGAGGCATGGAGAATATTTACTCCATTACTTCATCGTATAGAAGGAGAGAAGGTTTCCCCTATACAGTATATATATGGATCGTAAGTTATAACCACACCCACTCATATACTGGAGCCCCGCCCCCTCATTATGATTGTATTAATAGGCGTGGCCCAGCAGAAGGGGATGAGTTTGTTAAGAGTCTTGGATTCAAGTACAGCGGTACCTATAAATGGAAGAAACCATCTCAACTCTAATGAATTATTACTATATACGGCTTCAAACTAGTGTTGTAGTGTATAACTGATCAGTGTAGTGGATCGTTTGGTATTTGGTTACTAAATAAATTACATTAGATATTTTATATTTCATTATGGTAATTTTATGCATGAGGTTCTATTATTGATACAATGATAAACCTTTAATCATCAAACAAAATTAAAGAAAAAATATTTCCAGCAAAATTTATAACAACACACTACATAATATTTAATCATGTCATGGTGATTCTGTTCAAGTGCCAGGTCTAGTGCGCTGTTAGTCTATTATTGTTTAGCAGGCTTGGATCTGTTTTACCTTGAAGAAGCATTCCAAACAATCTCGATCTGTGTGGCCATTACGACTTGCTTGATGCAACAGTGTCCATCCATCATTATCTCGAATGTTATCTGGGACAGTTTGCTTTTGCCTGAAGAAGCATTTCAACAATCTCTGTGTGACCTTTTTGACTAGCTGAAGACAATGCTGTCCATCCTTTATTGTTTTGAATGTTTGGGTCTGCTTTTGCCTCAAGAAGCATTCTAACAATTCCTGTGTGACCATTATGACTTGCTATAATCAATGGTGTCCATCCTTCGATATCCTTGATGTTTACTTCTGCTTTTGATGCATGGAGAAGTATTCTAACAATCTCTGTGTGACCAAAACGACTGGCCTCTATTAGCGATGTGTGCCCCCTATTGGTTACTACATGCACTAAATCAGGATTCATTGTTAGAATTGTTTTCACAACCTTCGCATTGCCAGCCCTACTTGCATAATACAGCACTGTTCCATTAAAAAAGCTGTAGGTTTTAATCTCAGCCCCATGATCTAACAGCATTTGAAATATTTTGCTGTTCCTAGTGCTATACATAAAGGCAGTATAGCCTTCTCTACTCTGTATATTAGGGTCAGCGTTGTGATCAAGGAGTAGTTGAACTAGCTGGCTGTTGTCGTTACAACAAGCAATCATTAAAGGGGTGGAGTCAGGTTCGGGTAAGAATTTGAAGTTATTATTGCTGTCAGGTTCTTGGAATCGAATATAATCAACGGGTGATTGCTGTATTTGTATTAATAGGTCAGATATTTCGTCATTTTCTATTGCTTTTGCTAGATGCATTGCTTCATTGAAGGTATAGCTATTACTGTAATCATTACTGATTACCACTGTGTCATCAACCCGTACACTAATGACACCAAGCAATGATGTCAGTTCATTTTTGTCAAGACATTCTATTGTGAGACTGTCCATTAATTCCTTATCTGCCAGTAAAACTACTCTCAATGACTCCTCACTAGTGTCCGCAACTCTAAACCACTGTAACTTGTGGAATAGTGTGGGAGTGAAGATCAATTGCCCCAGCTGCTCAACATACCAAGCACTACAAGCCCTCCACACACTGTGTAGAGTTAGAATGACTTCAATACTGTCGGAGAATGGAGTAGGGAAATACTCCAGTAATAAGCTGCTAAAGTGGATTAGTAATGATTTCCGTTTCGTTACCACATGCATTGATGCCTGATATCGTTTCACTCGTGTTGATAAATGGTCTGGTAGTTGATCTGATAGACCAGCTAAAACTCTACCATTCAGGAAGTTATCTCGAGGACGATGTGTAGACTTAGAGCTACTGTTCGAATCCTTATCAATTGCTGTCATTCGGCCTTGTACAAACTGGAATTCATATTCCACATCTTTCAATAAGGCAGTGAATGTAGTATGATAGGTTTTTATAAATAAATCTGCTCTTTTTTGGCTCCAGTAAATCTCTCCATGATCACCAGCATTAATCAGTTTGTTGGTAATGTTCTTTGTGTTGACATTAATTTGAGTGTATTGTAGTAGGAACCGAACTGCTTCAATATTATCAGCTAATGTAGCTTGAATTAAACTGTCTTCAAAGGAGAATGGATTCTTGTTTCCTTCACTCTCCTTCTTCCATACTAACTCATCTCCTATCTTCAAGCTAATAACCCCTATTAATCTCATGAACTCTGTTTTCTTTCTGCTACTCTCAATAAGAGATGGTGTCATGTGTTCAAGAGCTATGAAAGTCATAACTACTGATCCAGGAACAATGTCATACCATGGCAATTCGTCCGGATGCTTTACTGGAAACAAAGCTGTAATCAAATTTCTCACTAGCCACAAATCTTGTGGCTCCCACCTATTTTCAACTGCTATCTCAACTACTATAGTGTTTGAACGATCACGAAACATCCTTGAGTAGCATTTGAGTGTGTTTTGGAGAGACCGTATTTTTGCGGCTTTCATGAAGCTTACAACTTTCTCCTTGTATTCAGTTGCTTTCTCTGCTATTGCTGTGGACAAGAAGCTGAGGGCAATACTGACAATCAGGTAGCAGTGGAGGAAATTATAATGAGGGCGAATAGCTTTAAAAAGCTTATCACTTGTTGTAACTGAATCGAGTGAGGGAATGGAATAAGCTCTCTTGCGTTCGAGATGACGAGTTACATTTTCAACTGTGAGGTCGCCATTTTTCACGTTGTCTTTAACTCCTGATTCCACATCACTTTCTAGAATTTCGAAGGATTGTTGAAGTGTGTCTAATTCTTTCACAACCTCTTCTCGTATAGTGACTTCTTCAGGTACTGTTAAGGTTTGACCAGAAGACATTGGAATTACCCCAGTGGTATCTGGGATAGAGTGAGAGATAACCTAAAATATAACGATATTGATAAACATAATTAATGGATATAATTATAACAACTATGAGTCTATACCACTGCTAGCCCCCTCTGCCCATATTGCCATCATGCATACTGTAGGGAATGAGGGCTGTCTGGGGACATGAATGTATGTACTAGAGATGTAAAGAGGTTTGATTTAATATTAGAATGGTAAAAAATTTACTGGATATAGGTAAGCCTATAAGTCCATGCTTAACAATCTGCATAATAAGATGGGAATAATGATATAATAAAGTATACACTGTTTGTGTGACCATCAAACTTTTGACGGTATTAATCGAGAGGATTTATTATAGTGTTTACAAATATTATTCCTCTTGATCTTGAACTAAAAGCAAAGGCTTCAAATCACTATGATTGCCTATCATGTACCAACGACAGGAGTGAAACTTTCACGCTGTATAATGTGATTTTTTTTTTTTACTTGCTAACTTCTGCAAGTGGATATATTGTCATAGATAATAGATATTGTTTAGCTAGAATATATAACCACGCCCATTGCAAGCTGAATTAAGTTTTGCAGGAAAGCTTTTTCTGTCTTGTGTTTGGAATGCCATGAATGAAGCCGGTAATTTAATTATATGCCATTGATTTAATTATAGTACGATGAAATGTGAGAAATATGAACTCATATCTTTTGAAAACAGATACAATAGTTTACATAATACAATAAGTAGTATACTTCAACTAACACATATACGTTCATGTTCCCAAGCCAAAAAAAACATGACCAATTAGGTCCATCATCTATATATAGCCTGGTTTAAAGTATGGCATCTAAGGTAGTCTAGTTATCATTCATGAAAACGAATGTGGACCCGCTTGGGTATAAAGCCATGTGATGAGTTTACTGTATACAAGTGATGCCAAATTAAGTATAAGCATGATCAGTTGTTACAGTATGGCACTAATGTAACGTTTATTTACATTATACATTACAATAGCAAATAGTTCACAAAGTCAATCAACGATTGTGGATTTGGGAAATATCTTACACGGCATGTCAATTAAACCTAGCCCCTTCAACATTTAATTTGTTCCTATATACTGCCCCTATTGTCTTCCTTCCCTATATCAGTATAGATTCCTGTTAACCGCTGTTATTATTGTTCTCAATGCATGCATGCGTATAATATGGTTTCTATACTTTTACCGGCCCTATATACTTAACTTGTGTGCATTTTCACCACACAAAGGGGTGAGTGGCTGGATACATAAAAGGGGTCAATATATGCGGCTACAGCATAGGGGAGGGTACAGACCATGCATTACTACATTACTATTATAGTGCCTCTGAAACCAGCTAACACTTACTTGCACTTCTTTATGAATAAGGTATTTCTCTCTTAGTTGTTCAGCAATGGCGTTCTCCCCAACCGCCTCCAGTGCCTTGACTACATCATCCCATGAGGCATTGGGGTAGACTCTGAGCCATACTTTGTACAGTTCTAACTTCTGTTCAACCACATCTCCTGGTTTCTTTTCAATGATGCTCAGCTCTGTTTGGTCGATTCCGGGAAGCTGGTGGGCAAACCTCTTCCAGGTTTCCACCATACCACGTAGACACGTATCGAGATCTCCAACAGTGGGCTGCTTCTTGTCCGACATATTATTAGTCTAGAGTCTGATCTAATTATGGCAATCTAATGAAAAGAACTGAATAAAAAATCATTATTAATACACGGCATCATCTTACCAAAAAAAAAAAAAAGAAAAAAAAAAAAAAACAGACTTGCATGTGTATAGATAGTGGGGGAAAAGGCCCTTTCTTTCTGTCTTTTGTGCTGTCCGACACTCAGATGCTGTAGTACGTCTCACGTTCCTTAAAAGTTGTGGTTTGGAGGAGTTGACTACGTTTGCAAACAGAGGAAGATTTAGAGGTGGGGCAGTGAGAAGACATAGCGAGGATATAGACAATATAAGTATCGTCTATATACAGACTATATATTACTAACTATAGACTAGTTACTACTAGGACTACACAAATAAAACAGCTCTGTCTTTTTTCAAATCTATCTATAGACTAAGGAGCCACACCTCCGTTGACCATGGCAACACTCTAGACCACTGAAGTGAATTGTTTCCCTAATAACCCAGCAGAGCCGTCAGTAAGTTAGCCGCTGTTTTGTTGAGACGACAGTTATTATACTCGACAGTAATACGTATAGAAAGCCAGCATATCCTGTAATTCAGGAAAACTAGACTAAGTATACCAGTGTAAGTCAGTAGTAATGTTTAGAGAAAAGCTTTACTTAATTATAAACCATTATTAACTATAGACTCATGGATTTTTTACTGATTTATAAGAGATCAAAAAAATTTTAGTGGATCAAATATTCCATCCAAGCTCATCATGCACGTGTACATGTACGTAATTATAATACATTAATACTGCCCGGCTTTATAATGGTCACAACACTGGAAATATGTAGACCAATACATTGTATATAACTTGTTTACTTTTTTAATACCCAGCAGTGATATATGTATTTTAATTTCTTTAGGTTGAATTCCAAGAGAACTCTAACTAAAATGGGATTTAGTAGAACTGCTTTATTTGTTGTAACTGTTTCTCTGTCCCTCACCACACCAGGTAAGCAACACAGAAAGGAACATTGGGTTTGGTATATGTGTATACATTTGTTCATGACCCGGTGTGTCTGCTGTCTCCCAAAACCCTTTGATTTTTATGAAAGAAGCCGCAATAATGAACTGAGACAATAAGAGTTAAACCCTATGGTTAACCTGCTAATATAACCCTCCATTCTATACCCATCATAATTACAGGGGCTTACTCATTGTCACTTCAACAGTAGTTACTGTATGCTTCTAGTTAGCACTAGTTTACTCCCCTTTACTTAAAGGGGTGTGGTCAAGAGGGCTGATATAGCACGAGGCAAAGCCGAGTGCTATATCAGCGCTCGAGACCACAACCTGAGTGCTATTAAAACCCGGTATAGCACAGTGTGAACCGTGCTTTAAAATGTTTATAGTATTGTGTGGGCCGGTGCATCAAAAGTGCTTGATAATTTACATGAACAAGCAAGTATGCCATTACACATTTTTTTTTCGTAATTTTCTTTCCCTCTATTTTCCCAGGCCATTGTCAGTCTGTGTTACCTTCCTTCACTACCCAACCAACCGGTGGAGCGGTCGTTAATGGTGACTCACATTCTCTAACGTGTACCCTGTCTTCATCTTCATCGTACAATGATATCACCATAACATGGCTGCTCAACGAGACACCCATTGATGAACAAGCACACAACCTCAGTGGAAATACCCTCAGCATTACCAGCTTTGGTGTCAGCATGCAATAACGGTAACTACACGTGTGTGGCCTCAACCTCAGAATGGAGTCTACGGTCTAATACTGTACTAGTTCAAGTGTTCTACATTACCTCACCTTATAATGGTGGTACGACCACTATTACTACTAAGAAGAATGAGGCCTTTGCAATAGACTGTACACCAGGATATAGTGCCTACCCAATCAATAAACTGAAATGGGAGTGGTATCTGGTGTTGGGTTCAGTTTTCATTAACGCTCATTCAGACCACTTGGAGTATAAATCCAGAGACAAACTAAATATTCGAAGACTAGTCTCTGAAAGAACATATGAATGCAGAATAACGTCTCTAGTATGACTCAAGTCAGCTGGTTACTCATCGAACTACAATACAAATTGAAGGTCAAGCATCTTCTGAAAACTTTTCTATAATCACAAAACCTGAAGACATTGTTGCTAATCCGGGGGAGGATGTTGCTTTCTACTGTGTTCCAGGAGGGTCAATGTGAGTGGATACATACATATACTATAACACTGTACCACGTACAGTACATGTATGTGTTTCATTATATAACATATTTTTTTATACAGTTATACTTAACAGTTACGTGGACTTCATACGTTTGTACTAAACCAGTGGAATGGTTTTCGAATATTACCGTTGAGTAGCATAACAGAAAATAATCAAGGCATATATACCTGTACAGTGGATATAACTATAATAAAACAGCATCAGCCTCACTATTGTCAGAGGTATATACTAACACACACACGATATTTATATTATACAGTGTACACCCGGCTCTCTGTAAAGAACAAACCTTTTATATTAAGGACATTATATACTGATTCCCTCCTCCCTTCCATGTATAATGCTTTAGCATAACGGACAAAATGGTTTTCAAGGGGTGTGTCCTTAAAGGAATTTAAGGTTTCACTGTACATGTACATATGTAGCATAGATCCTTCACTGTGTTACAATATGTATATGTACATCACATGTTGTATTGTTACTGTATATAGATCCACCTGTATTCACTACCACTATACCCTCCACCCTATCCATTACAATGGTGAGTCACATACTCTATCCTGTACTGCCAGTGGGGATGATGTCCAGTTGATGTGGTATCATAATGGAGTATTGGTGTCTACCAATAGAGAGCTCAATATACCGGAGGCTGGTCTATCGGATGAGGGGGCGTACCAATGTTTCGCTATCAGCCCAGTCAATACTATATCAAACTCAACACTCATCACTATATTGCCTGTAAGTATACCTCACTACGGCCCCATTTACAGTATATGACAATAATTCAACGTTGCATTGGCAATATGAATATTCAGCTGTGGCTGTACCACTGGATTGCTGTGCGTATTTTTTACATGTACATGTAAATGTACTTCACACTTGTATTATACTTGATATTACTGTTTCATGTTTATTGCGCTTCAGATATTCCTGTCAAGCCTTTTGTGACTCTAGTCAGAGCCGTCGGACCCAGGATACTGGAGGTCAGCTGGACATACAAGGGATTCATAGAGAACCTCAGAGAATATCGGTTGGAAACAATGAAGGTTAGGCACCTGACACCAACACATATTGAATGAATGTACTACATCAATATTCCATTAGGTTGGGGAGAATGAGTGGGTTCATCAGGCAGTTGTACCCAAATCGAGTACAACCCTTTATAACATCACTAATCTCGCTCCCTATACTCGATACAGTGTGAGGGTTATAGCGATACTGGACAGTAATGGAGATAGTGTTCCCAGTAATGGATACGAACCCACCAGAACAGGCCGATCGCGAGTGTGATAATTTAAGACTTAACTGATTGCCATGATTGTCAATTGGATAATGTAATAAGCTAATATGCTTCTTGCTTTCTCTATTACCTTATATATATAGCTGGTTATTTATGCTGCTGAAATATTAATTACTTATATTTATCATAAAAATTAATAATTATAAAATTATTTTCACTGTAATTTGTTTAGTATAACCATCCCCAATTTTTCTGGCTACATACAGTATTCGGTGTGTTTGCATAGCTTTCTTGTATGATAGATTGTAAAGGAAAACTGGTTAATCGCTATAATTCCTAAAGACTGAACATGCACGAGCGTATCAGGATCACTGATAATACCATTCATGCAGCTATTAGTATCTATATGAGGGGAGATCATGTATAGCAGTGCATGGGCATGCTAGGGGGTCTGATTATAGGGAAGGAGAATAGCAGAGGTAGTCTTGTGAACCAGCCTCTTTTTTTTTGTTGTGGCACCCGGTTTGCACGATGTACCTGTATCCTTAGTCTGGTGGGACCACCCACTTGGCATGCTGTGCAAGTGGTCTGGCCAAAAATCAGGTCTACCTTCACTAAGAGGTGCATGTGAGGCTGTAAAGCTATATACCATAGCATTTGTACTAGACACCATTGAACCAATAACATATAGAGTACGTGTGTTCTGATTATATATCCTATATAATATACATGTACCATACCATACATCCCAAAGGTAAGGAGTACATGTACATTGTATCTCCCCTATACGGCTTCAAACTAGTGTTGTAGTGTGATACTGAAGTGATCAGTGTAGTGAATCAGTTGGTATTTGGTTACTTTTCAAAAAATATTAGAAAATTAATTTAATGGAAATAATAATGATGATATAATAAATCAATTTAATAATGAATTTCATATATGTTTTAAATTGAAAGTAAATTATTAAAATAAAATTGAAAGCAAAATCATTCCCAGCAAACAGAAATATATAGTTATTGTATTATACAATTTAATGACACACTACGTAAATCTTTAATAATGTCACGGTGGCCATATCTAACTGCCAGGTCTAGTGCTTTTAGTCCATCATTGTTTACTAGACTCGGATTCGCTTTAGCTTGAAGAAGCATTCTAACAATCTCTGTGTGACCAAAACAACTTCCTGAAATCAATGCTGTCCATCCATCATTATTTCGAATGTTTGGGCTTGCTTTTGCCTGAAGAAGCATTCCAACAATCTCTGTGTGACCATAACGACTTGCTAAAATTAATGCTGTCCATCCTTCATTGTCTTGAATATTTGGGTCTGCTTTTGCCTGAAGAAGCATTCCAACAATCTTTGTGTGTCCATAACGACTTGCTGTTTTCAATGGTGTCCACCCTTCACTGTCTTGAATATCTGGGTTTGCTTTTGCCTGAAGAAGTATTTCAACAATCTCTGTGTGTCCATAACGACTTGCTGTTTTCAATGGTGTCCATCCTTCATTGTCTTTAATATTTGGGTCCGCTTTTGCTTGAAGAAGCATTCCAGTTATCTCTGTGTGACCATAACGACTTGCTAAAATCAATGCTGTCCATCCTTCATTATCCTGCATGTTTACTTCTGCTTTTGCCTGGAGAAGTATTCTAACAATCTCTGTGTGACCAATTCGACAGGCCTCTCTTAGTGATGTGTCCCCACTATTGGTTGCTACATTCACTAAATCAGGATTCATTGTTAGAATTGTTTTAACAACTTTTGCATTGCCAGCCCTACTTGCGTAATACAGCACTGTTTCATTGAGAAAGCTACAAGTTTTAATATCAGCTCCACGATCTAATAGCGTTTTGAATATTTTGCTGTTCCCAGTGCTATACAATAAGGCAGTATATCCTTGTCTAGTCTGTATATTAGGGTCAGCGTTGTGATCAAGGAGTAGTTGAACTAGCTGGCTGTTGTCATTACAACAAGCAATCATTAAAGGGGTAGAGTCAGGTTCAGGTAAGAATTGGAGATTATTATTGTCAGATTCTGGGCGGAATCGAACAAAATCGACAGGTGATTGCTGCATTTGTAGTAATAGGTCAAATATTTTATCGTTTCCCATTGCTTTGGCTAAATGCATTGCTCCATTGAATGTATAGCCATTACTGTAATCGTTATTGATAACCCCTGAGTCATCAACCCGTACACTAATGACACCAAACAATAATGCCAGTTCATTTTTTCCAAGACATTCCATTGTGAGGCTGTCCATTAATTCCTTATCTGCCAGTAAAACTACTCTCAACAACTCCTTACTGGTGTCAACTCTAAACCACTGTAACTCGTGGAATAGTGTGGGAGTGAAAATCAATTGCCCCAGCTGCTCAACATACCAAACACTACAAGTCCTCCACACTCTGTGTAGAGTTAGAATGACTTCAATACTGTTGGGCAATGGAGTAGGAACATATTTCACTAATAAGCTGCTAAGGTGGATCAGTAATGATTTGCGTTTTATTATCTCATCAATTGTTGCCTGGTATTGTTTCACTCGTGTTGATAAATGGTCTGGTAGTTGATCTGATAGACCAGCTAATACTCTGCCATTCAGGAAGTTATCTCGAGGATGATGTGTATGATCAGCAACTGGAGAGCTACTGTTTGAATCATTGTCAACTGTTGTCATTTGGCCTTGTATATACTGGAATTCGTATTCCACATCCTTCAATAAGGCAGTGAATGTGGCATGATATCTTTTTACAATTATTTCTGTTGTTTCTTGGCTCCAATAAATTTTTCCATGATCATCAGCATTAATCAGTGTGTTGGTAGTGTTCTTTGTGTTGACATTAACTCGAATGCATTTTAGTAGGAACTGAACTGCTTCAATATTATCGGCTAATGTAGCTTGAATTAAACTGTCTTGAAAGGAGAATGGATTCTCATTTTCTTTATTTTCCTTCTTCCAGACTAACTCATCTCCCATCTTCAAGCTAATAATCCCTATTAATCTCATAAACTCTGTTTTCTTCTTACTACTCTCAATAAGAGATGGTGTCATGTGTTCAAGAGCTATAAAAGTCATAACTACTGATCCAGGAACAACGTTGTACCATGGTAATTCATCAGGATGGTTTACTGGGAACAAAGCTGAAATCAAATTCCTCACTAGCCACAAGTCTTGTGGCTCCCACCTATTTTCTACCACTATCTCAACTACTATAGTGTTTGAATGTTCACGGAACATTCTTGAGTAGCGCTTGAGTGTATTTTGAAGAGATCGTATTTTTGTGGTTTTCATGAAGCTTAAAACTTTCTCCTTGTATTTGGTTGCTTTCTCTGCTATTGCTGTGGACAAGAAGCTGAGGGCAATACTGACAATCAGGTAGCAGTTGAGGAAATTATAATGAGGGTGAATAGCTTCAAACAGCTCATCACTTGTAGAAACAGATCGAAGCCTGGGAATTGGAAAAGCTCGTTCCTCTTGGAGTTGAAGGGTGACTGACTCGATGTCAATGTTACCCTTTTCTGCTTTGCTTTTTACATCTGTCTTCACGTCACGTGCCAGACTGACAAACGATTGTTGAAGTGTGTCTAATTCTGTCACGACCTCTTCTCGTACAGTGACTTCTTCAGTTGTTGAGGTTTGACTCGGAGACATTGGAATTGATCCAGAGGAATTCTTGTTGGAAGGGGATATAACCTAAAATATGACGATATACATAATTATAACGCTTGCATACTGCCGTAATACAATACAATGTAATACAAGCTTAGTGGGTGTGGCTTATAACCAGTAGTGGAGCTGAACCTGGCATATATGTGCTTAGATTTAACAAGGGGTTTAATGAGCAATTTAATAATCACAAAATATAGCAATAATATATGCAGCTGCAGGAGCACAATTCAAGTATTCGAAAGGAAAATAAAAAAAAAGTTAATGAAACAAAGAAAGTTTAAACGAGGAGATAGAGAATCAGAGGAGTGGATATCAGGGGGATTGCCTTCCAAGCTGCATGTAATGATAGAAGAAATAAAAGAGACAGAATCACACATTTGGCCAGTTTTACAAAAAGGAGGGATATTGCAGTGAAACAATCAAATAGAATAGGAAGTGCACACAGCAGGCTTAAAGATGAGGGATTTAAGTTTATAGGGCAAAATATTTGATCTTGAATGAGTTTAAAAGAGTGAGTTTGATGAATAGGTAACGGGATCGAGGATAAAGATAATATGGAAAACTGCATGTTGAGTAAGGAGTTGTATACCCCAATCCCAGCCAGTTCCCCAAGCAAACCTGCAGAATGAATCTCTTCGTCCCCTCAAGAAGAGCAGCGGCAATAGAGTTCATGAGAGGAGGAGATCAAACAGATGAGCAATAGAATCAATGAGGAAGGATGAGAGATTTTAATATACTTTACTTTACATCTCTACTATGAGTACATGTAGCTCCTTTTGAGCCTTGGACTACTTAGCAAAGGCTCCAAATCATTGCCTCTAATGTATAACATGCAGGTCTGGAGTACATATATCAAAGAGTAGGAGCATGAAACTATACAGTCATCACAGTAATGAGATTTTTTTTTTACTTGCTAACTTCTGCAAATGGATTTATACTATCTTTGGCTGGAATATGTTATAAAAAACACGCCCACGGCATGCAAGCTCAATAAAGTTCGGCAGGAAAGCTTTTTCTTGCTGTCTTAATTGTGTGTGGAATGCCGTGAATAAAATAAATAGTATTTTAATTATATGCCAATGATTTACTTATAGTAAGATGAAATGTATGAAAGGTGAAATCATCTTCTGAGTATAATACACAATACAATAAGAGGAGCTTCAACCACGCAACACATATGTTCATGTCCCCAAACCATCGGCCTTTCTTCCCTATGCATCCCTATTAATTGCAGCTGATATTGTGCTCAATGGAAATATATAAGTATAATAATAAATACAATGATCCACCCATGCACCGCCATTTGCAATTCGCATATGGAAAACTCAAGCTAATAGAATTCTTTTCACAAGAGCCATTACAAAAAAGCACACTAATCAACTGTTTTGAGGGTAACGAGGATGAGAAGCCTCAGTATACAAATTAATATAAACCAACGATTGCATGCTTACGTTATAATATATAGCAAGGTTTCTTAACTTTAGTACCCGGCCTACTTTTATGCATTTTGCCATACAAAATAAGGTGCGTGGGCTAATCGTCCATATGAGCTATGAAAGGGGTCTATATATATAGCCTACAATATAGTGAGGGTCTGGCAGCACAACTGAGTTTGTGAAAATGAGTCGAGGGACAGTATTACAGAACTATGCTCCCCATAATAAGCATTCAAGTGAATGGATAAAGTGGCCCAACTAACACTTACTTGCACTTCTTTAGTAAGGTATTTCTCTCTCAGTTGTTTGGCAATGGCTTTCTCCCCAACTACCTCCAGTGCTTTGATGACATCGTTCCATGAGGCATCAGGGTAGACTCTGAGCCATACTTTGTACAGTTCTAACTTCTGTTCAATCACGTCTCCTGGTTTCTTTTGAATGATGCTGAGTTCTGTTTGGTCGATTCCGGGAAGCTGATGGGCAAACCTCTTCCAGGTTTCCACCATACCACGTAGACACGTATCGAGATCTCCAACAGTTGGCTTCCTATCCGACATTATTAGTGACAAAATCTAGATCTACAATGTAATAAAGAGAACTGAATAAAATTAAATCATTGCAATCATTTTTACAGGCATCATACCAGGAAAAAAAAAAAAGAGAGCAGAAAAAAAAAAAAATGGCCCTGTCTGCGCGCGGTGCTGTCCCAGTGCTGACCTGTCTTCGTTTTGTGGGTTGGGGGAGTTGCTCTACTAGTATGGGGTGCCATACTCTACGTGTACAGATCTAGAGGTGGGGCAGTGAGGCAGGGTATACTATATAGACTATAGATCTAGAGCTGTCAGTATATTTATAACAGTAGACAGGGTGAGGGTACATAAATAATATAACGTAGACTACTTCTCTACTATTAGAGACTAGATCTACACGAATCTTGTAAAACAGATTTTATTTATCCATAATTATGTTTCATACTGCATGCAGAGTGAACTAATTTATCATTTGGTATCAATGAATAGTGCCCAGTGGGTAGTGCCGTACCCAGGGGACCCACCAACTATATACTGATTGGATGTAGACACATGCAGCACCTGGTGAAATGTTGGTGTTTACCTATATAAGCACACCTTCCAACTCAGTATAAGGTCTGTGACTATGCATGCATGAGAGTTACTGTTTGCATGTAATCTCACGTAGCCAGACCCTCCTACTATATTGTGGCAGGGTCTGGCTACATGAGACTACTGTTTGCTACCAAAGATAGAGCCAAGACCATAATAGTCTCGTAAACCAGCCCCTCCCCTATTGAACTTAACCATATAGGGGAGAGGGACCCTTTGGAAGTTAGCAGCACATTCGACCAGCAGCACATTCGTCAAAAACCGCAAAGAATTTCAATGGAATGTG
>JAYJLX010052850.1:0-11096 GCA_036873525.1 Chalinula nematifera | reverse complement strand
CGCGTGCCGTAGCGCCGATTCTTGCGCGGCAAAGCCGCCCGCCAATCGCCCCCTTCCTGATCGTTGCGCTTGATGCGCGCCATGACATCCAGAACCGCCAGAATCACGCCATCGCTTATGGTGCGTGTGTCTCGCCCGCATTGGCGCCGCCGCCGCGCGGCGATGCTCGCCTCCGCATCATACGACGCCACTCTGCGCCAACCGCCAGCAGGCGGCCGACCCCGCGCATACGACCCATCCTGCCGCGCCACGCGCGACACCGTCGCGCGATGGCACCCCGCCTGCCGAGCAATGTCGGAATAGGATAAACCAGCGCCGATTCCACGCTCTATCGCGTATAATTGTCGCTGGGAAAGGTGTTTTCTGCTTTTCATTGCATGCTCCTTGAAGGTAATAGGTTAGGGCGCATTCTACCTGAAAACGCCCTTCCCTTTTTCTCAAAAAACCGTGCAATTTAAATGACACTTCAGCTTCCGTCCAAATACTGATCCAGAAGGAATTTTCCGCGAATGGCTGTTTTTTGGCGGCTATTGCAATGCATGGCAAAATGTTCGGATACGCCCGGATTCAAGCCCGTTATCGTCACAGAGGCGACATTGATCACATTGTCGCCCAAAAAGATGCTGGCGACCAGTATGATGAACGCCGCCAGCCGCAAAAATTCGGCAATGATGGACAGCATGAGGCCCGCGTTTTCGCTGGCCGGGATTCTGGCCAGCAAAAGAAAACTCAGCAAGGCAGCGCAGCCCGAGATGAGCAACACCGCTTTTCTCTCAATCACGTTGATTGAGTATTGGAGTTGGTGCAGGCGCAATTCGGCCAAGCGGATGGATTCCGCCTGATATTCTTGTTCTGCTTGTTGGGCGGAGGTGTCGGGGGTTGTCATGTTGATTTCCTTTCGCATGCGAGATGAAAAACCGCATTTTACAGCGCCGCAAAAAAACCGCCGCGTGTCATGGCAGCATTATTCAAGTTTGCAACAAAAACAAAAATTCGCGGTTGGGCTTTTGCGCGCAACTCAGCCATTGTTTTGTCCAAGACATGCCCGCCATCACGTGTTTTTGATAATCCACCTGCACCGCGCATTGCACCCGTCCACGCCGCGCCAGCATGGCGCGCAAATCATCCGCCGCCGCGCGCCCGCCCGAACTGTACGACAGCACAATCCACCGCGCCCGCGTTTGCGCCAACAGGTCTTCTAGCGCGCGCGCGGCGATGTATCGCCCATCCGCGTCTTGGCGGAATTCTTCAAACACCGAGGGGGCGGCGCCATCAGCGGCATCGCAGCGGCGGCGGGTGCGCCCTTGCAGGGCGGGGCGGTCGTTGCGGCAGATGGTCGTCCATAAATGATAATAGGCGGCGTAGCGCACGCGCGATGGCGGCATTTTGTCGTTTGCCGAGCCGTATGGCGGGTCAAAATACACCGCGTCTGCTTGTTCGCTGGCGATGGCGGAAAACACATCGCCGCGCATCACCTTGTGCCGTCCGTCGCCGCCCGCAAAGCGCGGCACGGCGAGAGTCAGGTTGCCGTAGGCGCGCGGCGCCCAGTCGCGCAAATAAGATGCCTGATGCCCCAGTGTGCTGTCTACCTTGTCTAGCGCCAGCATCAAACTGACCAGCGCCACGGCGCGGTCGGTTTTGTCCAGACACATGCGGTCAATTTCGGTACGGATGCCATCCAACTTGCGCGTGTTGTGCGTCTGCCACGGGCGCTTGAGGCCGTCCGGCTGCACGGCGCAACCGTTGTTTGCTGCGCCGCCATAGTGCTGGGTAAACCAGCCGTCTTGCGGCGGCACGGCGTTCAAGTGGTCAATGAGTTGCTGATAATGCGCGGACGGGCGGCAGGCCAGCAAATAACAAATGCCCAGCATCTCGCTCCATACTGCCACATCGTTGCAAATCACATTGTAGCCGCACTGCGCCAGCGCCTGTGAGACGCGTGTACTGCCCGCAAAACCGTCCAGCACTGTGCGCGCGTCTGTCTGGCGCAACAGGTTTAATATGGCGGGCAGCAATTTGCGTTTGGAGCCCGCGTATTTAATCGCCTGAGTTGGCGGCGCCGCGGACTGCGCGCCATCAAAGAGCGCAACTTGGCTGGTCATCGTTTTAATTGCTGTTTAATTTTGTCAATGTCTTTTTTAATCGCGCGCAGGGCGCAATCGTGCCCCTGCTGTGTTGCCACCAGCGCATATGAAAAAAGCGACACCAAAGACAAGTTGTGCGAGTAGTCAATCCACCCATTGGTGATGCTGTCAAAGTAGCGCCCGCCTTTTTGCGTGTGCGTCCACAGCCCCCGTTGAAGGGCGTTGGAATCTGCGCCGCCATAGCGAACTTCGCAGATATATTCTCCGGAGCGGTTGTAGAAACGGTATACGGGATGCCGCCGGCCTTTGCCTTCGCTCTCAATGACAATGCGCGCCGTATCCGCGCGCGCGCGGCGGCTGTCAAACACCATAATGTTGCACTTCTGCTCTTTTTCGTTATAAATCAAGGGCAGAATATTGGTGTTGTTGAACGGCAAAAACGCCGGATCTTCAAAAATCGCGCTGATTTGCACCCGTTTGGTGATTGATTCGCCCGCTTTCTCCAAACGCGGGAACATGGAAAACGTTTTGTCGGTAGACAATTGGAGCGGCCCGGCCCCGTACGCTTTCAGACTCACCGGAAATTCAACGTTGGTAATTTCGTTGATAATTTGAATATCCTCTTCACGCTCTTTGGCGCGATACAGATCTTTGCCAACATGCTTGGCCTTAAAGTCATACATGTACTGGTTGACGAATTCGGTCATGGCGATTTCAGCAAGATCGCCATGGGTTTTATTCCCAATGAGTCGCATGGTAAAAATATTGCCAAACGTCGTCGCTATCAAAAGCGGATTTTTGCTTATCAGCAATTTCAGCCGCTTTGTAAAATCCTCGTAGGAATTCATGTCTGCCGCCCTTATTGGTTGGCGGCTATGAGGTCGCGCGCTTGCGCGATGGCGCGGGCGCCGTCAAATCCTTTCTCTTGCGCGCGTTCTATCCACCGCGCATACACGGGCGCTGCCGCCGCTTCCCAGCGGGCGGTCTCGCTCGCGCTCAGTCGCACAATGCGGTTGCCGTTGTCGGTCGCGTAGCGCCGCCCGTCGGCGTCCGCCGCCAATTGCACGCGCCCGGTCTGGGCCGACAGCGCCTTTCCTGTGTGCGCGTCAAAGATGGCGCGCAGGTCATCCGGCATGTTGTCGTAAGCGTCCCAGTTCATTGCCAGTACAAAAGTGGCGGTGTAGAGCGCGCGCGCGCCGCCCAGTTCGGTATGTTCGCTGGTCAGTTCGCTCAAACGAATGGAGGGGGTGACCTGCCAGGGCAGGAGTGTGGCATTAATCACGCCCTTAGACAGATTTTCAGGAATGCTGGGCAGCGGCATGCCCACGGGTATGGCGCCAATTTCGCCCAGATAGTCGGTGATCACGCGCGTGGGGCCGCGCGTCTCTACCCCTTGGATGTCTTCCAAACGGGCAATCGGTTTTTTGGCGTGGATCACGCCTGGGCCATGCACCCAGCCCGCCAGAATTTTGGCGTCGGCGTATTCGCCCTGTTGCAGTTCGGCTTCAATCAAATCCCAAAACGCTTTTGAGGCGGCGACGCTGTCGTCCATCATAAACGGCAGTTCAAACACTTCGGTGCGGTTGAAGCGCCCTGCGGTGTAGCCCGGCAGGGTCAGAATAATATCCACCGCGCCGTCTGCGGCTTGGTCGTACAGGTCGCCCGGGCGCCCGCCCAGCGACATGCTGGGAAACAGCGCCAAGCGCAGGCGCCCGTCTGTGGCGGCATGCAGGCGCTCGGCCAGCGGCGCCAACACCTCGGCATGCAGTGTGCTTTGCGTAGACAAAAAATGATGCACGCGCAGCGTGACCTCAGGCGCCTGCTGCGCGCCCGCCAGCGGCGCAAACAGCAAAGACGCCGCCAGCGCGGCAAGCAGGGAAATTTTGCTTTTCATTAGGGCGGTTCTCCGTGAAAGGTGGCGCTCAAAAAACGGCATTATACCTGCGGGGCAAGCGCTTGTCGCTTCCTGAATACGTTTTCTGCGGCGCCAAAAAATCTCTGCGGCATGCTATAATGCTACGTTACGCGCCGCGCTGGCGTGCGTTTTCTTCTGCCTTCTTTCTTGCATTTCCTGCCATGGCAAAATCCAAATCCGACAACAAAAAATCGCCGCCCGCAAAGGCGGCAAAATCGGCCACCGCCGATACGCCCATTATGGCCGCCACGCCCGCGCCCGCCAAAAAACGGCGCATAAGAAAGCGCGAGCCCAACCGCTTTACCGCCGACCGCAAAGAGGCGGCGGTGAATAAAATGCACGACGAACTGGAAGAGCGCGTCAAGCGCCGCTTTTCCCGCTCGTCCGCCGCCGAGGAGGCCGATGCCGAGCCCAGCACTGAAGCCGCCACGCAAGAAATCAGCGACAAATCGCGCCTGTACGAAATTTTTCACCACGCGCGCAAATACGGCTATGTGACGCACCCGGTCATTAACGACCACCTGCCAGACGAAATGGTGGACGTAGACGAGGCCATCCAAATCATCGCCACCACGCTGGGCGACATGGGCATCAAAATCTACGAGAAAACGCCCGACAGAGACGAACTGATGATGGGCGAAGAAACCGCCGTGGTGGGCACCGACCACGACATTGACGACCAGGCGGAAGCCGCCATTTCCTCTTTTGTGGGCAACACCCGCACCACAGACCCTGTGCGCATGTACATGCGCGAAATGAGTTCTTCTCACTTGCTGAACCGCGACGAAGAAAAATACATCGCCCGCCGCGCCGAAAACGGCCTGCGCGGCATCATGAAAGCGCTGTCGCGCTCGCCGCTTGTGGTGGGACTCGTGGTGAAAGATGGCGAGCGCATTCGCGCCGGGCAGGTGCAGGCAGAATCCATCATGGACGACGTTTTTGAAGAAAGCGAGGTGGAGTCGCTGGTGGGCGGTTTTGAGTTCATGGAGGTGGACAAAAAGGCCGAACGCCAGCGCCTGCGCCAACAGCAGCAGGAAGCGCGCGCGCGCGAGGCCGAAAAACTGGCCGCAGACGCCGAGGCCGAGCGCGATGTGGAAGCGGGCGACGACCCGACTGAAGAATACGAAGACATGCCGCCGCCGCCCGAACTGAAGGGCGAAGAACTGCACCAAAAAACGCTGGTGCTGATGGACGAATTGAGCGAGGCGCACAACGCCTTTATGGCCACCACCAGCAAGAAAAAGCGCGCCAAATTGCAAGAGTCCATCTCGGCGATTATGGGGCGTTTGTGCTACGCCGAAAAGCGCGTGCGCCATTTTACCGAAATCATGCGCAATGCGGCGCGCGAGGTCTCATCGCTAGAGTCCAAAATCCGCGACGCCTGCACGCGCAAACTCGGCATGAAGCGCACCGACTTTTACGACCTGTTTCCGGGGCACGAGACCAACGTCAATTGGTTCAAGAACGTGGTGCCCGACAGCAAGTTCAACAAATCGGCCGACCAGTACATCCCCGAAGTGACGTACTGGCAGGAGTGCATTGGCCAGATCCTGCGCGACAACCACCTGACCTTTGCCGAACTGCACGAGATGGAGCGCGAACTTGACCGCTGCCAGCGCGAGGTGAGCGAGGCGAAAGAAAAAATGGTGAGCGCCAACCTGCGGCTGGTGATCTCCATCGCCAAAAAATACACCAACCGCGGCCTGCACTTTCTGGACCTGATTCAGGAGGGCAACATTGGCCTGATGAAGGCGGTGGACAAATTCCAGTACCGCCGCGGCTTCAAGTTCTCCACCTATGCCACGTGGTGGATTCGGCAGGCCATCACGCGCTCCATCGCCGACCAGGGGCGCACCATCCGCATCCCCGTGCACATGATTGAGACCATCAACAAACTGAATCGTGTGGCTCGGCAACTGATGCAGAAAAACGGCGTGGAACCCACGCCTGAGGATCTGAGCGCCGTCATGGATTTGCCGCTGGAAAAAGTGCGGCGCATCCTCAAAATCGCCAAGGAGCCGACCTCTATGGAATCGCCCGTGGGCGATGACGACGCCACGCTGGGCGACTTTATTGAGGATGCCGCGGTGCGCAATCCCACCGATGTCGCCATCAACCGCGAAGAAAAGAAAACGCTGGTCGCGTTTTTGGATCAGGAATTGGCGGTGCGCGAGGCGAAAGTGCTGAAAATGCGCTGGGGGTTGGTAGAAGCGGGATCTTCAAACGACTACACGCTGGAAGAAGTGGGACGGCAATTTGGCGTTTCGCGCGAGCGCATCCGCCAAATAGAAGCGAAGGCCATGCGCAAACTGCGCACTTCCAAACACGGCAAGCATTTGCAAAACATGTGGACGGCGCGCGACGTAGACGCCAGCGCCTACGACAACTAAGCGCCCACGCACCTGTTTATCCAACGCGCGGGTCAGTAGCTCAACGGTTAGAGCAGAGGACTCATAATCCTTTGGTTGGGGGTTCGAATCCCTCCTGACCCACCCGGGCGCTACGTGCCTGGGTCACACGCTCTGCGTTTTTACCTGTCGCGCCTCGCGCAAAAAAATCCGCAACCTGGCCTTATGTCGCCATTTAGACAGGCTAGGCAAATGACGGTTTTAATGCCGCCGTACAGGCCATCTGATTGTTGCGGCTTTTTTTCGCGTTTTAATTTGCGCCTTGCGGCGATGGTTTGGAAATATATTATCTCCGCCGAAAAATAAAGGCCTCCTCGTCCAACGGACGCCGCATCGGGTATTGCACTGCCTCCTGCTGCACGGACGGGCGAGTCAACCTCTCTTTCAGCCACCGCCATCCCGTCAAAACACCCGCGCGAGCCGAGTTGCGCACCGACACCAAAGCGGGCACCAAATACAAAATCAGCAGCGTGGCAAAAGCCAAGCCAAAAGCGATAGACACCGCCATGGGAATCAAAAACTGCGCTTGCACCGAGGTCTCAAACAACAGCGGCGCCAACCCGCCAATGGTGGTTAAAGACGTCAGCAAAATGGCGCGCAAGCGGCGGCACACCGATTCTATGATCATATCATCAGTATTGTCATGCGGGCGAGCGGCGGCGCGCGCCAGATAATCGCGTATCAGCACAATGGAGTCATTCACAATAATGCCCATCAGCGCGAACACGCCAAAAAAAGACAAGATAGACATGCTATACCCCAGCAGCCAATGCCCAAGCATGGCGCCCACAATGCCAAAGGGCACGGTCAGCAAAATAGTTAGCGGCAGCGTCCAAGAAGAAAACGCCGCCGCCAAAATCACAAAAATGGCTGCCACCGCCACAAGCACCCCCGTCCCCATATCAGACAGCGTTTCGCGCTGGTCGGCGCTGGCGCCTTCAAAAGAATACGCGATGCCATAGCGCCGTTGCAACTGCGGCAACACATCGCGCGCCAACTGCGCTTGCACCAGCGCCACATCGGTGGCGTCAAAATCAATGTTGCCCGTTACATTGGCCACCATGCGCGATTGCTCGCGCGCAATGGTGTCAAAGCCGCGCCGAGAGCGCAGATCTGCCACCTCAGACAACGCGCCAAATTGGCCATTTGGCAGCCGCAGCGGATAGGCGGAAAAATCGGCGGGCGGCGCGCCCCCTTCGCGCGCCGCCACGCGCACCTCCACTTCGTCCACGCCCTCATACAGCGTTTGCGCGCGGTAGCCATCGTAGGCGGCGCGCAGTTGCGCGGCAATGTCGCGCACTTGCAGATTCAGCGCGCGCCCCTGCGCCGTCAGTTCAAACACCGTTTGCGCCTTGCCGTATGGCATATCGTCGGCAGGGCGCGACACGCCCGGCACATCCAGCAGCGCCGTTTTCAGATCGCTCGCCGCCGCTTTCAAGCGTTCGCTGTCGTTGCCATACAACCGCACTTGCAAATCCTCGCCCGATGGCCCGCCGCGCGCCTCGCGCAATGTTACATTTTCTAGCCCCGCCTGCTTGGGCAAGCGCTGGCGCCAGGCGCGGGTGAAGTCGCGTGTGCCAATGGCGCGTTCATCGGGCTGCGACAACTCGGCCACCAGCAGCGCCTTTTCGTCGCCATTGCCTTGCCGCCGCCCGCCGCGCCCCACATAAACCGACACATGCCGCAGCAACTCGCTCTCGTCTTCAAAAGACGCCGCCGTTTGCCGCAACGACTCGTGCAAGCGCCGCATATAACGCTCTACCTCGGCGCGCGGCGTTCCCGCCACAAAAACCACTTGCGCCTGCACGCGGTTTAGTTCCGCGCCCGGAAAAAAGCGAAACTTGAGCGCGCCGCCCGCCGCCAGCGCCATTGCCACGCCCAGCATGGCAAATGCCAGCGCAATGGTCACCCAGCGGTATTGCAGCGCCAGCCGCACACTGCGTCTAAACGCGCCTTGTTCAAAACCTTGAAAGGCGGCGTCAAAGCGCCGGCGCGCCGCGCCAACGGGCTTTTGCCCCATGCCCGCGAAAGCATGCCGCATATGTCCGGGCAAAACGCAAAAGCACTCAAACAGCGATGCCAGCAATGCTACCGCCACCACAATGGGAATGGCTACAATAATCGCGCCTATGGTGCCGCCCACAATCAGCAGCGGCAAAAAAGAGGCCAGCGTGGTAAAGGTAGAAGACAACACGGCGGGAAACATCTCCTTGGCGCCTTCCACCGCCGCGGGCAGCGGCGGCGCGCCTTGTTGCAATTTATAATAGCCGTTCTCGCCCACCACAATGGCATCGTCCACCACAATGCCCGTTACCATGATAAGCGCGAACATGCTTAGCATATTCAAACTGCCGCCCGTGAGATGCAGCGCGCACAACGCCACCATAAACGTGGCGGGAATGCCCGCCGCCACCCACAGCGCCAGCCGCGCATTGAAAAACAACAACAGCAGCAGCAGTACCAGCGCCAATCCTTGCAAGCCGTTTTCCAAAAGAAGAGTCATGCGCGATTCAATGGCTTGCCAGCGCTGGCGGTGCGCGGTCAGTTGCATGCCCGCTGGCAGAGTTTGCGCCGCTTGTTCGCGCCATTGCAAAACCGCATCAGCCGCGGCAATGGCATTGCCGCCCGCGCGGCGCGTCAGCACAAACTCCACAGCGGGCTGGCCATCAAAAAATATCTCGGTCGCATCGCGCTCGGTGGCGCGCGACAACTCGGCCACATCAGCCAATCGCACCGCGGCGCCCGCGCCGTCCACTATTTTCATTTGCGCCAGCCGGCGCATGTCGTCTTGTTTGGCCAGCGCGCGCAGCAGGCGCTCGGCGCCATTGCCCTGCAAACGTCCCGCCGTCACATCCACATTTTGCGCCGCCAGTTGCCGCCCAATGTCGCTGGGCGTGAGACGCAACTGGCGCAGTCGGGTCGGGCTTAGGGCAATCAAAATCTGATTTGCGGGCAACCCGTTGACTTCCACTCGCGCCACGCCCAGCCGCAGCAACTGCGCTTCCAGCCGTCTTGCCACGCTTCGCAATTCGGGCAAGGATGCGCCCGACAGCGTGAGAAACATCACATCATCGCGCCGCTCCACCTGCGACACCTCAGGCGCATCGGCATCGGCGGGCAATTTGGCGCGCGCCAAATCCACATAGCGCCGCGCGTCGCTGGCCGCCTCGTCCAGATCCTTGTCGTCGTCAAATTCCAGATACACCACGCCATAGCCATCGCGCGCATAAGACGACAGCGTTTTTAGGTCTGAAACATTTCGCAATTCGTTTTCCAACGGCGCCAGCAGCGAGTTGGCCACATCTTCGGCGGACGCGCCCGGCCAATTGGCGCGCACATTCACCACCTGCACATCAAATTGCGGAAAAAACCGCACTTCCATGCGCGCCAGCGCAAACGCGCCTGAGAGGAGCATGAGAAGCATCAGCAAATTGGCTGCCACGCGATGCGCGGCAAAAGCATGAATAAAGTTCATGGGGGAGATGGGGAGAGGGGGGCAGAAAACAGCGGCGACAACATCTGGCGCGCCGCGGATAAAAAACGCGATTATAAATCAAGCGGCAAGAATCGCCAAATGCCGCTAGGCGCATTTTTAATTTGCGCCGTTGGCGCGGTTTGGATGCGCAGGCAGAGACGCCTGCGCTCCAGACAAACCACCGCCCCGTCACATAAATTCCTCCTCCGCCAAACCCCAGTGCCGCCACCATCCATCAGCGCCGCAGGCGGCGCGCGCGCAACAGGCCAGGGACAGAATAAAAAAACGGACAGAAAAACACAAAACCCGCGCAAAACAAAACAACCGCCTGCCGCGGCGATTCTATCGGCGCCGCTTCTTCATATAGCGCGGGTAGAATAATTAGCCACGCCAATGACCACAGCGCCCCCATCAGAATTTTAACCCGCCGATTCTCATGCGCCAGCCAGTGCGTTAGCCCGTGCAAACTGCCCGTCCGAAGAATAAAAACCACCATGGCAAACATTACCATGGCAAATGCAGCATAGCCGCCCAATCCGCCCGGCACAGACGCATCTGTAATTTGCAGCGCCAAAAGCACATCAAACACCAAAATGAAGAGCGCGACAAAAACATGCAAACGCTTTGCGGCATGCCTATCGCGCAACAGAGTGTCTATCCCGCCCGCATGCCAATTGCGCCAAGAATAGCGAAGGAAGTTGAGCGCGCTTTTTTTGGCATAAGGAAATTCCGGCGGCTGATGCGCGGGCAGCACGCCATAGCGCAGCGCCAAAAAAAGATAAAACACATGCGCCAGCAAAAACGCCGCAATGCAGACAGCGCCGCCATCAAAACCCAGCCATAACACTCGCCCGACAAAATAACACAGCGCGACAGAAAACACTTTCACAAAAAAAGCATCGTCCTCCAGTTTTTGCGCGTCATTGCCATAACCGCCCGCCGCGCCAGCGCCGCCAATGCCCAGCCAGCGCGCTTTTTGCAGCCGCGTCATCAACTCTTGCACATCCGCCGCCCATTTGTCGGCCATCGCCTGCATATCCATGCGGTTCATCGCCCATGTCATCAGCCACGGCAACAAACCTGTCATCAGCAGCGCCGCCGACGCCACCAGCCAAAACCCCGCTTCGCTCACGACAACGTCGCCCCCGCCCGCGCAGCGGCGGCCGCGGCATTGTCAACCCGCCGCGCCCTAAAAAGCGTTTTTTCAACCCTAA